>CABHPP010124886.1:15536-31370 GCA_902168425.1 Peromyscus attwateri | reverse complement strand
GAAGAAAGAAAGAAAGAAAGAAAGAAAGAAAGAAAGAAAGAAAGAAAGAAAGAAAGGACAAAAGAAAGAAAGAAAGGAAAAAAGAAAGAAAGAATAAATGGGGCTGGAGAGATGGCCCAGTTATTCAGAGCCCTGGCTGCTCTTCCAGAGGACCCAGGTTCAATTCTGAATGGTCACATGGTGGCTCACAGCCAGCTGTAACTCCAGTTTTGAATGCAGGCAAAACACCCATACATTATAAAAAAAAATTAAATTAAAAATTTAAAACCCCCAAATCAATTTTATGGAGGTACCATTTGCTTGCTATCAATACTGCCATTTTAAATTCATTTCAGGAGTTTTAACAAAGGTGTAGCTTGTCTAACCACTACTTGTCTGACATACTCAAGTTGTATCATGTTTCTGTCACTCTGAAAAATGCCATTGTTAGTAGTACTATATTTTCATCTCATTTTCTACCTGCTCATTGATGGAATATGAAATTGACTTTGTATATCCGCCTTGCATGTTGTGACACTGCTAGTTTCTCTTGTTAGATCTAATAGCCCTTTTAAGGATTTCATACGATTTTTCATATGCAAGAATATCTTCACTCATTGAGTTACTAGATTAAAATACTATAAGCTGGGTAGTTTAAAAACAACAGGAATATATTTCTCATTTCTGGTGGCTGGAAAATCCAAGATCAAGGCATGAACAGATTCAGTCTATCAAAGGCCCAGTCCTCCTGGTCACTTCTCAGTGCATCCTCTTAGCGATTCGTCTGTGGATGGCCACTTCAGCTGTTTCCATATCTTAGCTATTGTGAATAATGGTGCCATCAAACTGGAAGCACAGATACCATTTGACATATTGATTTAGTTCCTCTGCTTATGTAGCCAAGGTTGAATTGCTGGATCACTGATAATTTCTGTCATGAGTATTTTGAACTTTGTTGAATTACATTCCTATATCTTCTGAGATGATTATATCATTTTCTTTTTTTCTTTTATTTGTTTGTGGCTCTGGAGATTGAACACAGGGACACCCACATGCTAGGTAAGCAATCTACCACTGAGCCTCTATACCCTCAGCCTCATTCTGTTATTTTTAATATAATAGGTTGCATTGATTTTTCAAAGTTAACCCTGGAAAAGAAATAATCCTATTTTGTCATAGGTTATTATTGTTTACGTGTTGTTATATTTGATTTGCTATTATTTTCTTAAGCATTTGTTATCTTTGTTAATCTTAGTCATAACCCCGTGTGCTTTTCTTGAAGTTTTGTGATAGGGTCTTTGTCTAGTTTGGGTATTAGGATATTGTTGGATTTATAGAGTAAATTGGCAGCAAGGTCATCCAAACCTGGAATTTTATTGTGGAAAAATCTCTATTTACAAAAATCTCTATTTGTATTCAATAAAATACAGATAGGGTGTTTCAAACTTTTATTTATCTTGTGTCCATTTTGAAAGTTACGTGACTTTCAAAGAATCTGTCTATTTCTTGTACATTTTCAAACTTCCTAGCATGCATTTATTTATAACAGCCCTCATTATCCTTTAACATCTGTAGCATGTGTAGCAATACCCTCTATTTCACTCAGAACCCCGATGATAATGTTTTCAGCTCTGTTTTATCTTACACAGCAAGCTAGGGGTTTACTGATTTCATTGATCTTTTCGAAGAACTCACTTTTGATTTCATTGATTTTGTTTTCTAGTACCTGTTTTATATCTCAATGCCTTCTCTATCTTTTTTCTTTTTTCTTTGATTTAACATGCTCTTCTTTTTCTACCTTCACAAAATTGACACCAACCCTTTTGCTTTTCTAATCCACTCATTCAAAGACAACAGTTTCCTTCCATAGCAGTACAGACTCAACAGATTTTGGTATGCTCTATTTTAATAACCATTGACCTAGGGATTATTTATAGGCCTGGTTTTGTGTTGTTGTTTGTGGGGATGGGGATGGATGCAAGTCCTCCTCCTTAGCAGGCAAGAGCTCTACGAAAGAGCTTTTCTTCCTTTTGAGATGTGAAGGGGTCTCCCTGTGTGACCCTGGCTAGCCTCAAGCCTGATGGAGTCTAAACCTACGGATGTAGAACTTAGTAGGCGAGCAAAGCCTCGGAGGAAATATTACTCAAAGTTCTGGAGCTCTGCCTCTGTAGTTAGTCTAAATTCCCTCCTCTCTGCCAACAGATTCCAGCATGCCAGCTTCCCCTAAGTCCAGCTCCATGTCCTCATCTTAGGGTGCTTTAAGCTCACTTCCTTTGGTCCCTTTGCTCATAGAGCTCAGCCCTGTGCTGCCTGTTGTCCAGGAACAGAAATCAATGGCCTTGTATTATTTTGTCCACTTTTCTAGTTTATGATGATTTAGGGTATGGTATTAGTTGTGAGTTGTTGGTAAAATCAGAAGCATTCTAATGTCTTCAGATTAATAATTTGTTATCTACAAGTCCGCTTCTATCTCATTGTGACTTCTTGCCTCCTTTCTTTAAACAATCCACTCTGTTGAAGAAGACAAATGTGTAATATAAAAGATTGGATGTGTAAGAACCCAGGAGAGGGGCTGCAGAGACGGCTCAGTGGTTAAGATCACGTGTTGTTCTTGCAGAGGACCCAGGTACAATTCCCAGCACCTACATGGTGGTTCACAATCATCCATAAGTCCAGTCCCAGGAGATCTGATGCCCTTTTCTGACCTTTGTGGGCACCAACCATGAACACAGGGTACATAAATACATGCAGGTGAAACATTCATACATAAAATAAAAAATAATTAATTAAAAAAAAGAACCCAGGAGAATGTATAGGTAACTCTATGGTGTAATATGGAGATACAGATGAAGACATTAACTTAGTTTTATAGGTTTCTCTGAGGTTGGGGGGTGGCATAAAGGGAATTCCAGTCAGGGAGATTAGTAAGTGGTTTTCTATAGAAATATGAAGTAGTATCTTTATAAAACTAGCTTCATTCATTTAATAATTTATAGTATTTGCTGCATGCCATGTAATACAATTGAGTATTATACATGCAAAGGGTAAGAGTCAAAGTTTCCTGCCTTTAGACAGTATGTAATTTAGTGGCTTGTTGTGGTGTGAATGGAAAATGGGATGCCTAGATAAGGCTGAATTGTGAGCAGGGTAGCAGGAACAAGTCACCTTGCACACTGCGTGTGCTAGGGGGTTATTGATTGTGTCAGAAGCTACTGGCTTCCAAACCAGTTTGATTGTCATCTCACCTGGACTCTTATTTCATATTTATGATGTCCATACATTTTTTTTATTATTAAACTATGTGTTTATACTGCTAGGCTAATATATACTCTAAAATGCATTTCCTGCCAAATTGAGGAATATAATTCTAATATGTTTCTTCTTGCATTCCATACTTTCTCTTGCATATCTCAGGCTTATTCTTACTTTGTAGACCATTTGGCAGTAGAAAGAGTCTTGCGTAGGGAAAAAAAAATGATGAGAATTCTGTTTCAGATTCTGAACATGACTTATTCTAGTCAGGCTGAATAACGCTTTTAAAAGTAGGGGAGAAGCTACTACACTGATATGCTTCCCTCCAGTTCCAGGGTTAACTAGCAGGGGCTGCTCCTTAGAAGGGCTTCGAAATCTAACCTAGAATTGTCATTCACTGCGTGATTAAGATACAATACATTAGACTGTCCACACGGCCTCAAGCAAATCGTCTAGCGGCAAGTCAGCATTTCCTGAAGTGAAAATGATTTTGTTACATGCAAGCCACCATTTCTAAGCAAGAGTTACAGCAGACACAAGCAAACCAACTAAAGTTTCCTACGCAGGTCCTTGGGTGGGATATATCTGTTTTCATAGCTGGGGCGCTGGGGTGGGGTAGAGACAGAGACGTAGAGACGTACAGACAGAGACACACAAACACAGAGAGATTATATGTCACCACTTCCCAAATAGAAGTGGCGAGAAGAACCTGACACCGTCTTTTCCTAAGTAAACTTGGACTAATTTTTGTTCCATTGCATGTGTTATGTCCAGAAGTGGAAAAATAAAGGCTGAGCACACGGCACATGGAAATGGACCAAGGAAGTAGATAGAACATCGTAGTGTTGAAAGCCCCAGAAATCAGTGATACCAATAGGCAGACAAGCCCCAGTGGGGCCAGCTGAAGATACCAGACAGGTGCAAAGCCAGGTGTGTAGAAGGCTAGCAGTGAGGAGAGTTGGGATCCAGATGTGCAGATGCCTGGGGAGTGGATCTAAAGAAACAGCTCGGAGGAAAGCCTCAGAGATTGAAGAGGCGGCTTGCTTCAGCTTGGCAGTCTCTGCAAACACTGAGGCTGTTACCAGGGTAACTTAGGTGCAGCTAAGAACCTAGCAGGGTAACTTGGGTGCAGCTGAGAACCTGACTGAAACGAGGCATAAAAAGCCTGAGAGAAAAATGGTTTACAAGTAGTCAGTGTGCCGCCAATTTATCCTCTTAGAGAAACATTGCTATCACGTATTTCTGAACTCTCACCAGATCTACTTATGGTTTTTTAAATAAATTTTTTTCAAAGGAGTAAATTGGAGACTCCTTCCCAAAGTATATGAGGATTTGTAACAGCATTTTTACATATACTTTGCCAATGGGGTTTCTCTGAGGCCAAGAAAACTTATGTCAGGTGGGATAGAGTTCAGCTGGCTTTTTCCAGCTTTTTGTCCTCTGCCTAAATAGCCGTATTTAATAAACACACCCCTTTCTGGCTCCTTTGTACCTAGCCAATCTGAAACAGCCGAGATAGCATCCCATCAAAGGCCTAGAACATTCCGAGTTCACCAAGCAGTAGCTAGAGCAGTCCTCTAAGCTGATGGGCATTGTAGCAAGTAGGAAGCAGACGTCGTCCTTACGGAGGCACCTGACAGGGCTGCTGGAAGCTGTCCGGAGGCTGGTAGGTGTTCCGTGAGACCAAAATAGGCCATGGCCAGGGGCACCTGGAGAACAGTTAATGGCGGTCATTTAGCTGTCAGTCATTCTTCAGTTCAAATTCTTGTAAAATACTTTGTTAGTCCAGAATCTGTTTGCTTAAGTAAGCCGTTCGGGTAGTAATACACTTCTCCAGGAGGCAATTAGGTATTCTTCATTTTGCAGCTCTTGAATAATAGCTGAGAAAGCTGGCATTGCACAGGCAAAGCTCAGATAAACACCAGATTATCATATTAATTTAAAGTCCTTATTAGTCTGTCAGAAGAACGTTGCTGACTTTTTTTTGGGGGGGGGGAACCGAATGCTTTTTATTTTGTTATTTTTAAAGAAAAAAAATCAGGAACTATCCCAATGTTTTAGAGAAATTGTTCATGCCTACATTTTTATCGGGGAGCTACTCTTTCCTCCTCCCTCCACACTACCTCAGCCCCAAACAGCAAATTTTCCTTTTAATTTTTAAAAGTATGTATTACTTTCATTTCTCCCCCCTGAGCCATCCGAATGCCTGCATTAGAAAAGACGATCCCCAGCCAGGCAGCAGTGGCGCACGCCTTAAATCCCAGCACTCGGGAGGCAGAGGCAGGCGGATCTCTGTGAGTTCGAGGCCAGCCTGGTCTACAGAGCGAGATCCAGGAAAGGCGCAAAGCTACACAGAGAAACCCTGTCTCGAAAAGCCAAAAAAAAAAAAAAAGACTATCCCCTTCTTTCCTATTTGACTGTAGTATTAGGAAGTCTTAGTAATACTAAACACAGTGTCATAGTCTTTTGTCATGTGACAAAACACGTCTTGGAAGAGGGAATCTAAACTGAAGAATTGCTTCCACTAGACTGGCCTGTGGGCATGTCTGACGGGGCATTTTCTTGATTGCTAATTGATGTAGGTGCTGTCCCTGGACCAATGGGCCTGGGCTGTGTATGAGAGGCAGCTGAACAAGCCAGGAGGAGCAAGCCAGTAAGCAGCACCCTCCACGGCCTGCTTCACTTCCTGCTCTGAGCTCCTACCCTGGCTTTGCTTTATGACAGACTGTCACTGGTAAGCTAAAATGAACCCTGTCCTCCCCAAACTCGCCTTTGGTCACAGTGTTTATTTATCATAGTAACAGAAGACAAAGTAGAACACCCCAGGCGGCCATGGTTATTTGAAACAATATCTCCCGTGTATTCGTGTTGTCTTTTGCCTTTGAAGAGGGCACCAGCTCAGTGTGTTCTTCCAAGTGAGTTCCGTATTTACGCTTTGCCTGTGCAGCTCTCAATACTTTCTTTTCAACCATGATTTTGTCCCTAAGAAGAGAGAAATCATGTCAGTGACCCCTGGCCGTCTCTTCTGTTGCTTTCAAGTCTAGAACTCGAGGTGACGAAAGTCAAGTCATCACTCAACGGTGCTCCATTTGTATTGGGAATCAGGGTGTTTTCCCCCAGATCTGAGGAGATACACAGAGCTACCCTCCCCTAAAATCAAAAGCTACCTTTTCCCTGTGGCAGCCCCCAGGGCAGGTTATAAACAGAAGAAATAGAAGTTACTTCTGATTCAGAGAAAGGACTGAGAACTATGAAATCCTCAGGAAATATCCGAAGGGCCCCCAAACTGGGTGTCTCTCCTCAGACCTCACAAACACCTGTCGCCTTTCGCATGGAACCAAGTCTTCTCAGAGAGAAGGACATACCCTCTGAAGTAAAATTGTAGGGCATAATCAGATTTGAGGTTAGTGCTCTTTCATGAAGAAATCACACAGCATCTAGTCCACATGCCCATTAACCGTGTAGTCCCAGCCATGAAGGCTGTTGTTTGGCCCACACAGAAAACAGACAAGTAAGTGAGATTTCATCTGACGAATTGCCTCGGACAGTGTCTGACCTTTCCCTGCTCCGGTGCATGTGGTCAGTGACATAGGCCACGGACTGCTGGCTCTGCTTTTCATAGGTCAGACAGACATTCACAGCTCCTGGCAAGCCCAAGCCCTCAAGGAAATTTTCTCTGGGCTGTCCGAACTGCCAGCTTAGTGTCCAGGCTTTGCGCTCAGCAGCGCTGATCTCTTGAGAGCATCCTGCATTACGCTTCCATTGGCTCTTTGATGTGGAGAAAACAACACAGATGCTCCTTGATTTGCTATGGATTTGTGTCTTGCTAAACCAATGGTAAGTTGAAAATTGTGTAACACAAAAGCCTGTTAAAAGGTCTGAGGATGTAGCTTATTCACAGAGAACCAGCCTAGCGTGTACAAGACCCTGGATTTGACAGCAACAACATGGAGTCGGGGGCATTTTTAAAAGATATTTTGCAAAACCTCAGGGGGTACATTTCCAGTTTCAGATTTTTTAAAAATAATTTTTATTTTATTTTGTTGATGTACATGGGTGTTTTGTCTACATGTACATCTGCACCCCAGAAGATGGCATCACATCCCATAGGACTACAGTTATAGAAGGTTGGGGACTGCCATGTGGGTGCTGGGAATTGAACTCGGGATCTCCAGAAGAGCAGCCAGCGCTGTTAACTGCTGAGTCATCTCTCCAGCCCTAAAGATTTTAATTTTTCTTTTATGGGTATGAGTGTTTGTCTGTATACATTTGTTCCCCTTCTGTGGGGAGCTTGGTTTGTCAAGATGACATCTGAGTGTCTGGGAGGGAGCCCGAAGTCTGTTTACCTTCAGCTGCCAAGCCCGAGAATGTCAGTTCCTGTGCCCTGGGCTGCACAGATCAGAGCCACTGGCTTCACTCATCACGAGCGCTATGATTTGGGCCAGTTATCCAACCTCTGCAGACCTCGGTTTCCTTATACATAAAATAGGGATGTTTACCTCCTACAAGTGTTACAGGGAGAAATGAACTGTTGGTGTAAATACAGCGCACCACACACTGCCTCCGTCTGAGCGGAAGTTAGCTGCTGTACTCCTGGCACTTGCCACTATTGCTAATTCCCTTATTCAGCCCAAGGTTTTGTTTCTAACACAGTCACTGGGGGGGAAAATGGGTGTAGTGGGGGTGCTGGTCCTGTGATACATTAATATTGGAAAGCTTGAGGTAGTCCCCAATTGTCTTTCAAATCCTTTTAAAAACCCGCCAGTCATGAATTTCCCCAAAGCCTCTTTGAACCTCTGAGCATGTCTAGCCAGTGTCACGTGATAAGCAATGCATTCCATGTAGTCACCCTGCTCTGTGTGAACCTGAGTGACTGGGGCATCTGTT
The DNA here is from genome assembly GCA_902168425.1 of Peromyscus attwateri. Taxonomy (NCBI): domain Eukaryota; kingdom Metazoa; phylum Chordata; class Mammalia; order Rodentia; family Cricetidae; genus Peromyscus; species Peromyscus attwateri. The sequence goes on along the minus strand of CABHPP010124886.1, from coordinate 23,252 downwards.
CTAATTCCAGAGAGGGGCCTCCTCCTGTTTTGTTTTGTTTTGTTGTTGTTGTTGTTGTTGTTGTTGTTGTTGTTATAGACTTGGTAAATACATCACTGTTGACCTTCAAACAGTTTTCTTTTTTTGGACATGAGTCCTTGTACCCCACTTCTCTCACTTGTGGGCTTTAAGCCTAAAGAGTCTTTGAAGTCATTGTATACAAATGAAATGTCAATGTCGCTCTTGGTGAGTGAGCCACATTCAAGAGTAAGGCAGGCGGGAGTTCTTGTGTTCCTTTCTGACTTCACAGGCAACTCCTGATGCCTGTTTTTTGTCTAACGTTCCTCTTCCAAGCTCCTTCCAGACAGTCATGGAGGAAGATCTCAGGAGCTCATTCAGGCTGATCCCTGACTTGGGCAAATGCACCTTTCTCTGGATGAGGAGTAGCAATTTTCCCAGCAGAGATGCTGGGGTAGTCAAACAACCCCAAACCTAAGCCAAGAGACTCACATACCCGATAATCATTTGTCGTTGCAGGTATAGGGTTAGGTCCCGCTGTTGAGAGTAGTTGGGCTAGTATGTTTGTTTCTGATTCCAAACACGAGCCAGGAATTCAGAAGAGGCACACTGTCCTTGCACTGATGTTGACAATCGCCATTTCCCAGCATCCTCTGAGCTACACCTCACCTTTGTTGCAACCTGGACTCCTGAAAGACGATGGGAAGGTTTCTCTGACATTATTCTCTTAACGGCTGCGTTCTTTCTAGACTGCTGACTTTAATAGTTTGTGCTGTCTCGTAAGGACGCATGTCACAGTCGTGACGTGCTCCTGTGCCTCCGCTGCCTCCGTTCAACAACGTTAATGGAAAACGTTGGTAGAGAAGATACTTTTACCTTTGTTGGCTAAAACTCCTCTTCATTGCCATCTGAATAAAGCTGCAGTTGGTGTGGGAGGGCCTCGGGATGAGAACGAACAAGCCTGGAGGATAAACGAAGAATGGGCAAAGAGAAAATAAAGAGGCTAAAGGAAATAGAGGCTCATCTGGTGGAAGGGATTAAAGTGCCCTGGAAAAGCGTCTCAAGTGCTTCCTAGTTGTGCTGATGGCATAAGGCAGCTGTGTGGAGTCTCAGCGAGTGTCTTCTGAGCGCCACTGTTTCCAGGGGCTGAAAGGGGTGCTGCGGGTCCTTCATGCCCATTTATTCTGACTTGGGGAATGCTGTGACTGAGGACATGGTCTGAAAATATGCCTCCTGCTTCCCTGCACTGTGTGGGTGACTATGTGTGAGTTTGTGACAATCCCTGTTTCTCTGTTGAAGCCTTACTGTGTGGGCTAAATTGCCACCTGGCCAGGGTGTTGGCAAGCCCGGTGAGTGTGTCTGAAGGACTTCTGGGGGAGAATTGTGGGGGTGGGGAGGGGTGCCCTTGGGCCCCATCTTTCTAGAGCACAAAAGGAAATGACACCCAGGACCCAGCTGTGCGGAAGCTCTGTTAGGACTTCCTGAGGACTTTGCATGCAACAGTTAATCTTTCTCTGTAGGAATAAACAGAGTGCATACAATTACCCACAGATGATCTCAAGCCAAAGACTCGTGTTGGGTGTCTCCTGTGCATGTGGCATGGCTGTAAGCATAATGGGTCTTAAGACAGGATGCCTGATCTTTACCCTGAGGGCAGTCATGGTAAAATGGGTGGAGAGATGAACAGGCAGAAAAAACATACACTGAACCCTATAAATGAGTATTAATGTCAGCAACATGTCTTACTTCCTTTGTTCAGTACCCATAATACTTTTCAAAAGACTTCCAATTCAATTAGTTCCTTTGATTATATTCAATTTCATTTGCAAAATTGATGCTATTTCATATTCCTTAAAGATTACTAGCGAATATAAGATATTTCGATCAGACAAGTAGATTTGGTACCAAAATGTCAATGGCACATTATAAAACAGCTAGGGGATATGAGAAGGTATACAGTTATCAGTGTGAATAGACTGCATTGCGGTTATTTGAAGGAGAGGAGTATGATGATGGCTTGGAGAGATGAAGAAAAGCAGGATGAAGGCAAGGGTAAGCTAGGTCTTGAAAGGCAGATGAAAGCTGATGGATACTGGGCGATAGAAAGATGACTCAGCGGTTAAGAGCACTGGCTGCTCTTCCAGAGGTCGTGAGTTCAATTCCCAGCACCCACATGGTGGCTCACAACCATCCGTAATGAGATCTGGTGCCCTCTTCTGGGATGCAGGCATACATGCAGGCAGAACACTGTATACATAATAAATAAATAAATCTTTTAAAAAAAATCAAGAGATTAAAAAAAAAAAGCTGATGGATACCAATGAGATTAGAGATTGCCTGGCAGAAGGAAATGATAACTGAAGTTGCAAAGTTGTTGAAAAGTTGAAAAGGAACCATAGTTGTAATGGGGGGGGGGTGTCTCTGACTCTGTTGCCTGCCTTTGGACCCATTCCTCCTATGGAATTGCCTCATCCAGCCTTAATAGAAGAGGAGGTGCCCAGCCTCACTGCAACTTGATATACCATGGCTGGCTGTAACTTTAGTTCCGGGAACTCCAGCACTCTCTTCTGACTTCTTCGGATACCAGGCACATATGTGGTACATACCTGCAGGCAAAACAGGCCTACATGCAAAATAAAATAAATAAATCTTTTAAAACGAAAATAGTAAATAAGAAACATACTCTTAATTTTGCCCGGTGGGAAGAAAAAAAAAAAGTATTTCCAAAAGAATTTAGCAGTTTTTAAATCACAACAATGTTCTGTATTTTCCTCAGAAAATAAAATCCATTTGTTAAAAGCAACTCTTGGAGCCAGGTATGGTGTCACATGCCCTTAATCCTAGCACTTAGGAGACAGAGGCAATCAGATTTCTGTGAGCTTGAGGCCAACCTGGTCTACAAAGCAAGTTCCAGGCCAGCCTGGGATATTAGTGAGCCCCTGTGTCAAAACAAATCATAAAAAACAAAACAAAACAAAACAAAAAAATCTTTAGGCTGGGGCTGTAGCTGAGTCCTAGGTCATGCATTTCTTATGCATGAGGCTGTGTGTAAGTTCAGTCCCCAGTGCTGAGAAAAGGAGGAGGAGGAGGAGGAGGAGGAGGAGGAGGAGGAGGAGGAGGAGTACTAAAATAACCTTTAACTCTTTGTCATGATTCAGCAATGTATTGGGCATCACTAGGACTATCATGGTGGCTCTGGATCTCCTCCTCCCTCCCCCCTGTGAACCTGGAAAGATGAGATGCCAGTGCCATAGCTGAGATCCTTCAGCACTTCCATAGTGTACAGATGTGAATGATGTTAATGCGTTATGATAAAATAGACTAACGGGAGATAGAGATGGAGTGTTGAGATGGAGGTATCGATGCTCCGTTATCTCTGCCCCCTGCAGGAGAGGTACAGCAATCCTCTCATGTTGCCATTACCCTTTTGTGACAGAAGACACTGTCTTCATTTTTTTTTTCATTTTGAGTCAAAGCATAAAAATAGGCAGAGATGTTTTTAGCTAACATGACTATGATAGTCTCTGTGCTTTGATTTAATTGTTCGTAGAGATCAAATTGTACTAGAGCAGAGGAATCTGAATCCAATAGAGCTGTCAGCACAGCAGAATGTCAGTCATCTTACCAAATCGCCCCCTTTGGTGTCATCCTGTGTAGTTCTTTAATTTTAGGCCAGAAAACCAATGTAAGAAGTACTGTGTGAAATATACCCCAAAAGAACTGCCCTGTGTGGTCTGTTTTATATTGTGCATAGAAATAAAAACAGAGCCCACAACACATGCACCTGTAAGTCGATTTTACCAACATACTTAGATGGGATGGTAACCATTAACTAGGCCTGTGTACTCTTCAAAAAAAGCATCACATTTTCAAATTACGCGTTTAATTTAACAAAGCTCAACACATACAAGTTTTTATATAGTTCATCTCTCAGTCAGTTCCAAAGAGTCAAAAGTGATTATGGAGGCTGAAAGGGCTTTTTGTGTTTTCTTCAAATGATACAGCCATGTATGCGAACAACAAGGCTGATGAATTTGCCATTTTATTTAGTTGACATTCTAATTCAAGTAGTAAGCTGAAGTTTCTTTTCATTTCTTTGCATTATTAATATTATTCTGTTTTTTTGGTTAGCTTGGGTAAAAACTGTTCACTGGTGTCATTTTTGATAATTAGCCTTTTATATCTTGGAGTTTGGGGTAAGCAAATAAATATTTTAAATGTAATTGGTGCAATTACTGTATGTGCATTGAACAACTTTATATGGAGCTTCGTGCCATGTCATATTTTTATGCTGGTGGGGTTTTTTAAATTATTTTTTTAGATTGTATGCAGTATTCTTCTGAAATATATAATTACCAGCTCAACCTTGAGGTGGAGAAGCAAGGGTTCTGTCATTCTTGCAAACACTTGCATTGAAAGATACGAAAAGCTTGCCTTTCCCCCAGCATTTCTACCCCATCAGTAGGAATAGTTCGAGTCTGACTGTTAGTGTTATTTTGACGTCTTGCGCACTGTCCTGGTAGGAGTCTAAGCCAAGAGCCAAAGCCCGTTCAGATTTGGCTGGGGAGTGGAAGGCAGTGGTGGTGGTGGTGGGGTGATCAGGCCAGGGGTAAAAGCAGAAGGGGTGGAGACCCGAGCTGCCTCCCTGTCCTGTCTTCATGGCCTCGGGCACCCCCAAAAGCTCCAAGTCTTCTTAATCTTCCTGTAATAAAATTCAGCCCGCAGGAATTCAGGCCACACAGGGCAAGGGTTTGGTAGTGGGGCACCGTGTAAAGTAAAAGCTATTCCTCCCTAGGTTCTAGGAAGTTTAGGGGAGGTCTTAGGACGGCCACACAGAAAAGAAATGCTGAGATTAAGAAAGGTAACTAATGTCAGTGGCACCCCTCCCCATGTGTGGCACACCGGTGTGAGCATGCATATATATGTGCATGCATACCACACACATACACATGGCAAAAAATGAGAGGCTGGGCGTAACAAGACAGAAAGTCATACTGTTCTTACTGTATCAATAGAAGTGTCTATCAAAGCCCTCCTTTGCTGCTGAGGATGTGGCTCCGAGGAAGAGCCTTCATCTGACCTGTGCAGGCCCTGCATTAAAACCTCAGCATTGAAAAGAGAGGAGGGAAAGGTAGAAAAAAGGGAAGCAAGGGGGAAAGGAAAAGAGGTTCTTTTTTGCTGTTTGTCCTGGCTAGTTCATTCTCAGGGCATAGTCTTTCTTCCCTCTAAGGAGCATGTCTTAAGGGAGATAGAGTACTACTTTCAAAGTTGCTTGACCACGGCAGTAAATTGACTCAATTCCATGCCATTTGGTAAAAACAGGACAACAACAACACAATTCTTTTGTTAATAGTATTTATCATTTAGTTTTATTTTCAATCAACACATAATAATTGTGTCCTTGTGGAGTGTAACATGTTTGATACACAAAGTATGATTAGATTAATAGTGTATGCATCACACAGAACATTTATTGTGTTTGTTTTGGAAACATTCAAAATTTGTTTTGAGCTGTACAGGTATTTTTCGGTCTAGTCACAGCTGTTGTTGTGTGGGAGACTTTTCCTGGAAAGACACAGCACGCACGTCTACTCACCCCGGAAAGGGAACCCATCGTAACAGGCCAAAATAATGATTGCACCAGAGTTCAACTTGATGAATAATGAGTTTTTATTGGAGTTACGAACAGGAAGTGTGGGTACAGGGTCACTTACAGGAGCAGGGAAGACTCAAAAGCAGCCACGTCACCTAAAACCCCAGTCAACACTCAATCAAGAAATTCAAACGCTGTACCTTTGGAGCACTCTAAAGCAGAAGGGTGGAGAACAGCAAGTCAGCAGGTGGGCGGGGTCAAGTGGGCGGGTCTACCTCAGCGGTTGTTTACTGTAACCTTGGGGAGGGGCCTTTTGAACCCAGTAAATTTCACCTTTGTGAAGAGCTTTTGTCTGCTGAGTGTCATGAGCTCCCATCTGCTAGAGAGAAAACCTCAGTTCAGAGGAAACTGCTCTATGTAACAGCACCGCAATTATATGTAACAACACCACACCGCATTCTTCTAGCTACCTGTGGTTTTTGTGCTGTAGTTTTTAGGGTCTGGTTTTGTTGTTTTGTTTTTAGAGACAGGATCTTGCAGCATAGCTCTTAACCTTGCAGTCTTCCTGCCTCAGCCTCCCCCATGCTAGGATTACAGATGTGTCCAGCCTTAGTTCTTAATGATGTGGAGAAAAGGTTATTCATATTCCCCTTGGATGAGATTATGACTTTTTTATCTACCAGTACTTATCAAAATGATGATCATGTATGAACTCTTTGACCCAACATTCCCCCTTTATGAATCTATGTGAATGAACTATTCAAAGTAGGTATGGATATAAATATAAGGGTCTTCATTTTCCACAATGGTGTGGGACTGTAAAAACTATAGCATAAAATAATGTTACTAATCAACAGAAAATATGTTTGTTCCTTGATCTTTAAAAAAACTGTCAAAACACTTAAAACTTTTTCTACTGTCTTCAAATACATAAGAAGGAGGAAAGAACTGTAAAACTAATACAATAGTTCACTCTAACTTGAAACATGAGAAACATTCAAAATTGGGTTTTATTTCTTTGCAAATAGCTTATCAAGAGTAATTTGATCAGAACTTTCATAGTCTCATCAGATAACTTACCATCTGAAGCAAGCACCTTCTCTACACCTGACAAATTGTCATATTCATTTCTAAGTTTGGATAAGCTTCCAACATTTTGTTCTTTGCACTTTCAATGTTGTAAAATATCTTTGAAAATTCTTTTAATGTGAAGTTTTTGGCAGACGTTACTTCCTCTGGGGCATCTTCATTCTTTCTGAAACCACCTTCCTCACTTACGTCAACATGCCTTTGCCGGCTTCTCCTAGCCACATTCCCACCCAGAGCCTCTCTTAGGGCAGCAGTTCTTCGGGTTCCCACCGTCAGCTACTCCTTGGTACCTCCCCTGGCATTCAATTTCAATTTCACCTCTGCTGTTATTGCCTCTTGTCTCTTTGTTACACTTGAATTTTTGTCAAGTGTCATATGGGTTTTAACTGAGAAGCAGAAAAACAGCACAATTATACTTTACAGTCTGTGCATAGACTGACTAACAGATGTATTATCGGGTCCAGATATTGCTAGCAATCCACGGAGTCTGCTTAAAGGGCAAAGGAATTTATCAGAGAAGGAAAACTCACTATACAAAACAGAGGGATTATTGCAGGGTTCTGGAAGGCTAAGGCACAGCCCCATACTGTTCTTTTGCCTGGTCTGTCTCCAGCATCCAAAACCACAAGGGAGCAAAGAGCGAGCCACATATGTGCATCCCAGGTCTTCAGGGTCCCCAACGGCCACGCCCCAGGGGCATATACTTAAAAGTTATAGGCAGGTGTAACAGTTACTTGCTACCTCACTAGGGGTGGTGCTTCAAGGTCACAGCTAGAACAACTCCCCACTACACAGATGTGCGATGAAGAGTAGGGTGACTTCCTTAAGCATTTGCAGGGCTGCCATGGGAAAGGTCACTACTTTTGTCCTGAAAGGAATAGAAATGGGTACAATGATGAGATTGAAAAAGCTTAAAATTGTTATAAAGATTAGATGCAGCAGGCTTGGAATCACTTTAGGGGATACTTGGTTCAAAGATTCTTAACTCTGTGTGTGTGTGTGTGTGTGTGTGTGTGTGTGTGTGTGTGTGTGTGTGT
>CABHPP010124886.1:327-15526 GCA_902168425.1 Peromyscus attwateri | reverse complement strand
TGTGTGTGTGTGTGTGTGTGTGTGTGTGTGTGTGTGTGTGTGTGTGTTGGTATTGATGCCAACAACTCAACCCCTCTATAGAGAAAGGATGATTTAACCACACTTGTAAGAGTTTGGAGTCACCTACTTCGTATCTGTGTAGGATTTAAAAACAGGATTCTGAGTCAGTCTAATCCGTACACCATCTTACTAGTATATAGGTAAGATGTACTAGCAAGTACTTTCTAGCCCTTGGCTTTTTTCTCTGTAAAATGGAGCAAACAAACTAATAAATACCTTTGAGATCAGTGGTGCCTTGGAGATGACATGACTGGCTTCATATCTCTTCACATCAGCTTGCTCCTCTAGGCACCCCAAATAGACACAAAATCTAGGTTTGAAAATGTGGGCCAGCTAGAGCAAACACAGCTTCAGACAAGCATTTCAGTTGTCTGTCTCTAACCAAATTATTACCGTAAATTCTTTCTTTAGAGTCGCCAGGAAGAGCCAGGGGTGTGGCACACACCTGTAATGTCAGCACGTGGGAGGTGGAGCAGGAGGGTCCTGAGTTCAGGACTAGCCTAGGCTCCATAGTGAGTTTGATGGCTGGTCATTGAGATTAAATGAAACAATTACTGACTTTTACCACAATTCTTAGCACTTAGTAAATAAAAATTAAGCATGCACATGAATCCCAGTGAATCATGATTTTCTTTAAAGTGATGATATTTGTCAAGTTTTCCGTTCAATGAGGGTGTGTATAGAATGACTTGGTAAATTAAAATCCCCCTCACTCTTGTGTTCTTGGACTCTATTTTCTTTCAGTTTTCAGGTTCAACGGCTTTTCTCATCACATTCTTCATTCCACAATCATTTATTGAACCCCTACTGAGTTCCAGGTTCAGTGCTAAGGTGTTGGGAGCACTCGGGGTGGGGTGGGGGTGGGGGGCAGGGGCTCCGTGCTCAGGTCTTTCAAATCAGGAAGATAAAGGAGTTCAGGGGATTGCAATATGATGTGATTCAGGTTAAAAACAATAGTGTCTAAATGATACAAATAGAGCAAGCGGAAAATTGTACGGAAGTCCGGGAGAGACAGAGCCCCCAGAACCTCTGTGATGGAGAAAACATCTCAACTGGGCTCTGTTTGGTAGAAATCCCATCATGGGACATAAGCAGATGATGCTGTTTCATATTTGGTATGAAGTTTCCCAGGACTGACTGTATACCAGACTGAGAGGGCAATAAGTTTGGGTTCTTTCTTTGTTTTTGGTCCCCAACATTTGACTATAGTGACACAAAATAAAAAAAGTGATGGTCCAAGTTAGAGGTATGTGGCAGCATCCATTGGTACAAAGTACAACCCCCCCCCCACCTTGCCGCCTGGCTTTCATTCTCATGACCAAATGGGCCACGGCTCCTTCAGCCAAGGCCTCCCCCCTTGTAAGCTTTTGTAATTTTATCGGGAAGCAGAAACCCTTCCTCAAAATTGAACATACCTCGTTAGACAGAATGCTGTCCTACAGTCCTCCTGAGCTGTGAGGGAGGTTAAACATTCTCTTGGTAGAAGGTAAAGAGAAGACAGCTGTGGATGACATTCATTCAAGCTCTAGCAACCGTAGCAGGAACCATGGGTATTCTGCTTCCTCCTAACCATTCGGATTAGTTTCTTAGAGCTGCTGTAATCAAGTACCACAAAGCAAGGAACGGAAAACTGTAGAAATGTATTGTCTAGCGGTTCTGGGGACTGTGTGCTCCTTCTGACGCGCCTGGGTGAATCCCCTTCCTTGGCTTTTTCTGCTGCTCCGCTCGACTTGCAGCTGTATGACGACAGTCCCTGTTCCCGTCACCACTGTGCCCTCCCCTGTGTCTGTCTGTCCTCACATGGCAAGTCATTCTGGATTGGGGGCCCGCCCCGGTGTAACCTCATTGTGACCAAATTAGATCCTCAACACTCAGTTGTCCTGGGCAAGGGTGCAGCGAGCCTCCAGTCCATAGCCTCCCTCCTTTGCACTCCGTGTGTAAATAAGGAGCGGTCTGCTTCCACCCTGCCTTTCTTTGTTAGGTTTTGAACACGTTTTTACAAGCCTTATCTTAGTCCTCGTTTGAGAAACAGTTGTTTCAATTACGAAACTGTGACAGAAAAGAGAGAGACTATGGGAGATTTTGTCTTCAGAGTGTGGGGGACGGAGTTCTAGTCCATTCCTTACGAGAAAACGTACAAGTATGAAGGGCTGAAGATTTTGTAGAACTTCTGGAAAGAGCCTGCTCTTCTGGCAATTTTTTGAGTAACTGTAAACAATAAAAACTATAAAAGAGACACAAACAATTCAGGCAGGCATTGGGCCTTCCAGGAGCTAGAGCACTCTGTTCACTGGGCTTATGGCGAAAATGCTCAGCAATCATTAGAAACACAAATTGCAAAGGAAATGACAGATCATGACCTTGTTTATGGTGATATGAGTTGCTCAGTCCTCGGGAAGAGCCTCTGACAAAATCTGTCTGGGGTTCTAAGATGGAAAGGTTGAAAGTACCTGAGGATCAGGGGATTTGCTGTGAGGTCGTGTCTCCTAGGAATGTCAGAAGCTGCACCCATGAAGTCTCGCCACGGTGACTGCCCAAACAGGAACTGAACAAGGACAATAGGAATAGCCATGCCAGAGTGGACTGGGGCCTCAACCCTAGACAAAACTACAGGCAACGTAGAAATGCTCAGGATCGGAGAACCAGGTCTCCCCAGGGAAGAGTCTCCGGATTGCTGTCTAATACCTAATGGCTGTCCCTGAACATATATACACAGGTAACACTATACAGACTGAGTGGGTTATATTTAGGAATACACATGTATGCATGTAACAATAATAAAAAGAAGCCATGAAATTGAAGGCAAGAAAGGAGGGATCTGTGGGAGGGCTTGAAGGGAGGCCAAAAAAGGGAGAAATGAAATTATAATTATGCTATAATTTCAAGAATAAAAAAGGAAGAAAAAAGTACAATTAATATCTCTAGAAACTTCTACCCTAAACAGATAGGCTAAAGATGAAGAAGAATTGTGTCGCAGAAGCTGCTAATCGCAGATTATTTGTAAGAATGAGAACTTGTGAGCAATCTAGACTAATGGTTAAAGGAATAGTTGGCAGGATTATGATGTGCATCATGCTTTTGTTGGAATATGCAGCCATCAAAAGGTATAATTATGAAGACCTGTGGTAACATGAAGAAATACTTAGTCTTTGAGCTGTGTGGTATATGTGCACACATGCGTTTATCATATATGTGGGTGTATATGCTCACAAGTGTCTGTGGGTGCACATGGGCCTGTGTGAGTGTCTCTGTGGAGGCCAGAGGTCATTACTGGGTGTCCTCAATTACTCTCCACCTTTTTTTTTTTTTTCATGAAGCACGGTCTCTCACTGAACCTGGGGCTCTCCAATTTGGCTAGGCTGGCCAACCAGTGAGCTCCAGGGATCTGCCTGTCTCCTTCTCCCCAACATTTAGGATCACACGGGGTATAGCCAGCCATGCCTGGGTTTTTACATGTGCGCCAAGGATCCAAACTCAGGTGCTTATCCTTTTATGTGACAAGCACTTTCCTGATGGAGCCATCTCCACCCTACAGTTGAATGACTTGAAAAGTAGTATATATGTTTGCAATTGTGTAAACTTCTAAAGTATGCCTATGGAAAAATGTCAGTAGCAATGAGATGAAGTGGGTAAGAGTTGTCGGGAACATGAAATTGTTTCAAAGTGATATGATTATGAATCATTTTCCCATCATTGTTGAAAGTTTCTCATAATTTAAGAAGCCTCAACATACTCAACTTTCTATTGACTTAAATTCCTCCAGTGCTTCTTGCACATGAGCGAAACTTTGGGGGCAATCTTGTGAACTTTTGGGAAACAAATATTTGCTTACAGGAGTAGTATAAATCCCACCAGGCTCTTTCTTTCATAAATAAGTCTTGTACTAAGTGGTTGGATTATCCTGATCTGAAAAAGCGACATTTGATGAAAGCTTTTCAGTATGGTATATGTGCATTCTATAATTAACAGTGATGTCTTTGACTGGCAAAGTAATTATTTTAATCCTGTCTTCATTATCCACTTCAGTTTGGGTTTATGGCTTGGACTTGAAAGCTGTTTTCAAAGAAAAGAACTTATCCATAGGCTAGAGAGAAATGGGCTTCCTTGCACCCTGGCAAATGATCTCCTCTGACTTTATCGTCATGGCGGTGTGGGTTTGATGCCAGACAATCAATGTTGTTGAGTATCATAGAGATCTCGTCATTCGCATTTTTATAAAGAAGATGCCCCCCCACACCCTCCCCATCCCTCCTCGCCTTCTCAGACAGAATGTAAGGACTCAGAGCCATACCCCTTTGGCCTGCTGCTTTTTCCTGGCAAGGGTTCCCTGGAATGGTTGGACAGCTCACTGTCCCTCAGGGACCACAGGTGCCGACTCTCTTCAGGGTGTGAGAAGTAACCAAGAATTATAGCCCCTCTGGGCTCTCTGCTGCTCAAGCTTGATTCGATTATGCCTCTGTGGTTGACTAGGCTTCGAATTCGCTAGTCTAGATCGCTACCTGAAGACTAATTTTGGGTGGTAGTACATCTCATCACCCTCCAGCTCCCAAAGTCATGCACTCATGCACACACGTACGTGCGATATTCTTCATACAGGCTTCCTGTGACTAAAACAGCATGTGCCTTTTAAGAGAAAAGAGAGGTCTGATGGGGTAGGGGTGAGAGCGATGGTGGAAAGGAGTTAATCCATGTCTCCAAAATAAGGACTAGACAATGGGGATCCATGCAAAACAGCAGTGGACGGTTGACATCCGCTGACTCCCTAGTGAAATGCAGCCCGCCCTCCATTATTCGGGGACCAGATCATCCAGGGTGTAGATTATCCAGGCCATATGCTTCTCTTCCTTTGCCATCTGGCTGGTTGCCTGCTTCTCTTCCTGTTAACATAGAAAATACTCATAATACCTCAGTTCATATCTGCCAAGCCATTTCTGTTACCTTATGTTCGTCCCTTTTAAGCTTACTCAGAGCTCCTCCTGGCCAAGCCCGGTCACTTGGCATGTTCGGATCCCTCACAGGACACACAGGTGAGTTTCTAGTGTACAGGCCTCTGCTTGTTGAACCTAGCTTGGCAAGAGTCCCTTTCTATCTCTTGTGTTTATTATTTATCACTTCAGCTAGCTAGTGAACTCCTTTAAAGCAATGGACATCTCCTCTGCCTTTAATACCCTCTTCAACTGTCCCAGAGAGCTCTTCTTCACAAGGCCAATGGGGACAAGTATTTGTAGGCTAAGTACCATTCATCCTTATTTCAGACACATATTTCATGACAAAGTCACAGTCATAAGGAACAACAAGCTGAAATGCTATTTTAAAAAAAAGCAAATGCAGACTTTTAGAATTAGAAGGAAATTGGAATAGTTTTATAGTGTTGATAAAGAAGTTGAGATAGAAAAATTTCATCTATCAATTGAAAAGTCACTTGTCTTTGGTTACCCAGGAATTTGTAGCAGAGTCAGGACTAGAATTCATATCTCTGTGGCCATTTCTGTTACATTTTTAGGGTTATAGATATCATAGCAATTATTTAGAGTTATTTTTATTTACTTTAAAGATTAATCTAAGACAAGAACCGAAAAGATTTCACCCAATGTCTAGAACGCAACTGACACATAGTAGGTACCAGTCAATGTCTGTTGAATGAAGGAGCGAATGCAGTTTTTTCTCATTTCTAGGAACTGGGAGGACTCTCTAGTCCTGGTGCAATCAAACCCACTTTTGAAACAACTTTCTCCATGGGTTTTTAATTGGTTCTAGACAAATAATTCTGCCACAAGTTACAATGAATACATTAATTTCCTGTTTGGGGATATCAGAAGTTACCAGAGAAGCAAGTTAATGCTCTTACATTACAAGTAAATGTCCATTGACCAAATGTCCATCTGGGGTGGGGGACTCATGTAGCTTTACATAGAATTTCAGTTTAAAATTATCTAATTTACAGACCTTACATGAAAGCCACATTTTTATTATATTGCTTCCTTTAAAGTTTTTTTTAGACTACTCAAATAATGCATGTCCATTACAGGAAAATTGGAATGAAAAGCAATCATTAAGAAGAATAAAACTGCCGAGTCCTCGGAGATAAAGGCTGTTAGCATTTGTCTCTGGCTCGACCTTACTTGTGTGGAACTCATCCGTTCATACTAGTTGGCACAGCTAACACACTAGTTGGCACAGCTTTCCTCATACGTCACAAACATTATTCAACATCAGTAAACACTTCCGGAAACCATTTTTAGTGGTTGCAGTGGTTTCTGCAGATGTATCATAACTTGCCTAATCCCCTGTCTGCAATTTTTTTCACACAATTGTCATTATAATAGACAATATCCAGTGGTAGTCTTAGAATGGTTTCTGAAGTGTGCCAGCACTGCACTGAAAATACAGATGGTGTAAGGCTCTGAAATGTGAACGTTTCCGTCAGAGATCGGACTTCCTTGGAGAGTTCGAGCTGTTAGCTAGAAGAGACCCAGTACTTGTTTTTGGTTCTTTGTGGCAGAAATAAACACTTTCTTATTATGTATTAATACAATTATATTTGACAGTCAATAAGCTCCAAAATGCATTGTTTTAGATGGTCTCCAGATATCTAAATCCATTAAATGGTGGTATTATCCAATGGTGATAATAATGAATTATGCTGACCAGTTTCCTTATGACTCTTTAAGCAAGGGTGCTTTGTATGTGCTTAACATGAGGCGGTTTCTTGCTGGAGGCAAAACATCACTGGACTGTGTGCTAATCTTCCCCCGACCCCTGGTTTTGCCCATTTCTAGGCTGATTATTAAAACAATAAGCTATTGTCTCTTCAATTAAATGGGAGTGACTCATTACAGGGTACTTTCCCATCATCTGAACTTATCTCCCAATAGATCTCACATTATCTGTACCTCAGTGAGAACAGGATTATTCCAGTGAGGCCTTTCTAGAAGAATACTTAAAGCATGGGGTCCAGAGTCCCCTCAAGCTTTGCACATGATAGAGTAGGAGAGAAGTGCTGTCCAGCTGAGGGGAAGGGAGGCAGGGCCAGGGAGAGACACCTGCTTACAGATCATCATGACAGCATGAAGTCTCCAGCAACCTTTGTCTTTCCTGTTGAACTCAACGTCCCTGGAATCTGGAGACACAAACAGAACCTCATTTGTCGGGTAGCAAACCTCAGCCTCTCCCAATATAATTTTAATACTATCTGAAAAAGACAAAATTAAAAATAGATCAGAAAGCATCTCATCCCACCTCTGGCTGGGACAAAGGATGGGCAAAACAGTTCTTCTTGTGTGGTTATTTGGAGACTTGGTCAGTGAACAACACGAAGTCTCAAGCTCTGAGATGAGAAGACTGAGTCTCCTTCAGTGAGTTCTTTCTAAAGCACCAGAGAAGTACTAAATTAGCAAAGTTATTTCAAGTTGTGTACAAGTGGGTTTTTCTTGGAATAGGAGAATGCTGTTTGTTTAGACACTTCCATTGTCTTTGTAAAAGGCCGTTGTAGAAGAGATGGATTGTGTGTTGCCATTTGTAAGACAGAAATTTAAATCCTATGAGATTTGTTCTTAGATGGATATTTTTTCTTTAAAAAAACAAAATAAATGAACAAAAGGTAATGGTATTCTTCCAAAAGTATGTTTAGAAGGGCCTGGCTTATCAGTAAGAGTGGATGATTCAAGAAATTGCAACTTCTCTCAAAAGAGAGAGAGAGAGAGAGAGAGAGAGAGAGAGAAATAGTTTATTTTCTGGAGTGGGGTATATAACCTAAACAAAACCAGTATCTTCTCTTTAGGGCTTGTACTTGACTACAGAAATGGTCAGTAACTGGGACCCTGTGACATTATTGCTCACCTGATGTGGTTTGGATGTGGTTCAGTGTATCCCTCAAAATGGCCCATACTGGAAGATCTATGTGCCAGTGTTGATGTGGAGGAACCCATAAGCTGTTCCCAGCAGAAGCTTGTCGGGTCAAGAGGGTCCTGCCCTCAGAAAGAAATTAATGCTGGTCTTATCAGGGTAGATTAAAAAAATTCCTTGTGTCTTGATTTCTATCTCACCATTTAATCCAACTGTCTCCACGATGCTGTCATTCACCATGCTGTGATGTAGCCAGAAGGACCTCACCAGAGCCAAGCAGGTGTCAGTGTCTTAGACTTCCGGGATTGTAGTCTAAACAAACCTCTTTCATTTGTGAAGTCCCTGCCTCCTGTGTTGTGTTAAAGTTGGCATAGGGCAGGCTAAGAGCAAATGTCCGGGACACAATAGCTGTTGAAATGCTTGGAGAGCTCTCTCCCACCTCCTTTCTGCCATGGCAGTCTCTGAGTTTCACTGAGAACCTTGAAGCCTGGGATGCTGGGATGCCCTCTAGTTATTACATGGAAGAACATGTCTAGGAAGTCCTCTTTGTGTGTGTGTGTGTGTGTGTGTGTGTGTGTGTGTGTGTGTGTGTGTAATATACTCTCACCACTGTTACACTCAAAATAAGAAGAAAAAATGGGGACCAGATAGATGGCTCAGTGACTAAGAGCACTCATTGCTTGTGTGGAGGACCTGGGTTCGAATTCCAGCGTTCACATTGGTGGTTCACAGCCACCCATAACTCCAGTTCCAGAGGATCTGGTGCCCTTTTCTGACCTCCGTGGGCACCAAACACAGTGGCGGTATACATGCATACAGACCTGCAGGCAAAGCACTTAAACATAGGGTAAAATGAGTAAGTCTAATAATGAAGTCTTAAGGAAAAAATATTAAGAATTAAAGTGGGTAGAGACACACTTCGGACAGAAAGGCCTATTTTAATTGGGATAGCACACTTACATTCAAATGACTGGATAGCTCGCATAGGTAGTAAATAAATTCCTTTCTGTCCCAGCAAGCAGGATGGCGAGCATCCTCTCACGTACCAGACCTGTGCCTTCTTGAGAAGCCTAGGAGACCTCTTGGCTACTTGTTTTCATTCACTAAGAATCGCAACACTAAAATGACTGATTTCTGATGGGGACGTATGACACACAGATAGGTCCCATAATGTGCCTGACTGGTTAACTCTTTTAGGTATGTCTGTGGTATTTGGGGCTAATTTGTTCTAGTGTTCTGATCAGGTGCCCCCCCCCCCAATCCAGCTTATGAGGGGCATGTGAAAGTCCTGAGAAGAAAAGTTTAGAAGAAAATTCAAAAAGACATCTATGTTTTGAGGTTTCTGGTATATGAAGGAGCTAAGAACAGAGTTTATAGAAGTTACTGATTTAATTTATATATTTACATATGACAAATGAATGATTGAAACTTATGCACACCAAATACAATGACCAGTATGTCTAACCTAACTCATTTGTAGGGCTTTTAAAAAGTCTTTAAATTGAGACCACTCACGAATATCGTAATTTTGAAGTTGAGCACAAAATGACTCTCCTTCCCATAAAACGATGTGGCAGATCAGAAATGTGTCTACATGGACCATCAAGATATTTCTAGCCAAGGCCGTGCCTCCCATGTGTTTGGGACTGGACTAAGTTCATGAATAGATACACGTGGAACTTTTCTCCAAGCAAACCATGGACTTGGCTACAGCTGCCAGGAGATGATTTCTGAAAAGAGGTCACTACTTCATGCAAACAGGGAAGCAAGGCAATTCCATCATAAAATATGTCTTTGCCAGCTGCATGCATTCTGCTTTGTAGACTTTTAGGATAAAAATATATTTCAATAACATAGAATAACTGATGATAGATTTTCATGCATTTCTACTAACCCAAGAAAGAAAATGAACCGGACTCCAAAATAGTACAACATTCTCAACATCTTTTTAAGATCTCAGTTTCTAGTTTCAAAAGTCCTATAAATGTTGCATTCTTCCCCCATACTGTTTTATAGAAAATAATATCTCTCCTCTCCAATTATTTTTCATAGTTTTACTCTGATGACTTTTCCAGAAACATAGCTACATTAAAAATGTTTTTCAAGATTTATTTTTATTTTGTGTATGTGTTTTGTCTTCCACTGCAGTGCCCACAGAGGCCAGAAGAGGGCACCAGATCCCTGAAACTGGAGTTAGGGATAGTGATGAGCCTTGAATCTGGGTGCTGGGAATTAGACCCTAGTCCTCTGGAAGAGCAGTCAGTGCTCTTAACCATTGAGCCACCTCTCTAGCCCTGGAATATAACTACTGTTAAATCAAAGGAAGACTGTGTTTTGTCTTGAACTTTGCTATTCGAGAAAATTGTGTCCATTGACAGTAATGCCGCCTTTAGAATGGAAACAATGACGTCATTTTGTAACTGTCCTCACTGTGTCCTGGGTGAGTCTGCCCGACTGTTTTCATGTCTTCTGAAATTGTCTCATTTGGGTTTTTACACATTCATATTGTGCGTATTCTTTATTATGAATTATTTTCCTATTTTAATGCCTCAGGGAGAGGCAGCGTGAATTATTTTCCTGTGTTAATGCCTCATTAGAGGGGGGGCGTTGGGCAGGATAGGGCAGATGGCTGTGTAGCGGTCTGGCTGCCTGATTAGTACAGCTGCCCTCGCACAGTTAGTTGCTTGCTGACCTTCCAGAGAATTTTTTTTTTTTAATAAAATGTCATTTAATGTGAAGACCTTGAGAGAATTAGCGAAGTGGTTGAGACACACACTTCTGAACCAGACAGACTTGAATTCTCATCTTGGCTTCGATACTCAGAGCTGGCTGTTTGACCTTGAGCAACCTATTTGCCCTCTGTCCGACTCTGTTTCCTCAATTATAGAATAAAAACGACCTGTGAAATTCCTTCCACAAGGTTACTGTGGGCTTTTCTTCTCCTCATCACGCTCAACGAGGAGTCCCATGACTGATGGTTCTCAGAGTTCATTCCCCAGAAAGATGATGCGAGTCTGCTTCCTTCCAGACCCCAGGAGCCAGTTGATTCAAGCAGCTTTTTTTTTGTTTTTTTTTTTTTAAATCAGTTTCGAAAACCAAAACCAAAACCAAAAAAAACAAAAACAAACAAGGGAGCCAGTTGATTCAAGCAGCTTTTTTTTTTTAAATCAGTTTCGAAAAACAAAAACAAAAACAAAAAAAACAAAAACAAACAAACAAAATGGAGCTAAGTGCTGGTGCTTCACCGCCGTGGCTTGCCTCCAAGGGGGCTTCATGCCCCACTCCTCCATCCACCTTCCCGGCTGCTAAGTTTGGGGCTCCCCCCCCCCCCCCCCGCGGTGTGGTTTTTTGCCCTCTGTTTTTTTGGCTCGATGCTAAGTTTTTTCCCATCATTGTGAACATTGGTGGAGAGAGAAGTACTGAGACTTCTCTTAGGTACTCCACAGGACTTATTTCTGTAGGGTCCACGCTCCTTTACTCCATAGGACTTATTTCTGTAGGGTCCACGCTCCTTTACTCCATAGGACTTATTTCTGTAGCGTCCATGCTCCTTTCTCCTCCTGTTTCTCATCTATTCACAGTACTTTTGAATCTTTACTGTGCCACCCCTTCCTTGGGAAAATGGGAACATGACAAGATGACATTTTGCCCAAACTACCCACTTAGAATGTTAGCTCAATATAAATGAGCTAGCTCTATTTTCTAGCAAAAAAAAAAAAAAATCTGGAGAATAACATGTATTACTGTGCCTTAATATTAATTATTATTACATTATAATTATTATTACTAAATAGTGATTCTTGAGATTTTTGGTTTCAGGATCCTTTTGTACTTTTTATACTTTTGTACTTTAATAAAAATTATTAAAGATCAAGCTTTTGTTTTATGAGTTAGATTTGCCTCACTATCGTGTTTTTTAAATCAGTAGAAAAATTTTAAATATTTGCTTAAAAACTATTTAAAATATTATTAAACACTTATATGTTAATATAAATAACAAATATTTGTAAAAATAATATTTCCAGATATTAAGAGTAGCATATTTCAGTGAGAAGAGTAGTATTAGGTTTTTCCTTTAAATTCACTTTAAAACTAAGCATATATGGCTGGATGTGGTGGCACACGCCTCTAACCCCAGCACTTGGGAGGCAGAAGCAGGAAGATCTCTGTGAGTTCCAGGCCAGCCTGGTCTACAGAGCGAGATCCAGGACAGCCAGGGCTACACAGAGAAACCCTGTCTCGAAAATCAAATAAATAAATAATAGTTTAAAGATAAATCTTAAAATGTTAGCATATACGATGATGGACTTCGTTATGGCATGTCCCCTCCCTGGTCCCCTTCATCTTCTCCCAGAAGCCCCCTTTCTATCACATGTATTCCATTACCCTCCCATCCCTCCCACCTCGTAAGAGCTCTTCTTCCTCTGTCATGTCCTTGTCGTGACTTCCTTTGTAGTTTCATGGCACATGCACACACACACACGCACACGCATACTCACACTTGTACATACCAATGCATACACACAGGCATACACACATACACACACATGCACATACACATTCACACGTGCACACACACACACACACACACACACACACACACACACAAACCTAGGATCTGTATATAAAAGAAGATATGTCTTATTTGTCTTCCTGAGTATACCTTGTTTCACTTAACATGATTTCCTGTTGCATCCATTTCCTGAACATGTCAATATTTCTCTTTTCTTTGTGGCTGTGGCTGTGTAAACTCTCTCTCTCTCTCTCTCTCTCTCTCTCTCTCTCTCTCTCTCACACACACACACACACACACACACACACACACACACACACAAAATTGGAAGCCATAATATACAAGAGAAAGAGCGGTAAGACAAAAAAAAATGCCCAAACAAAGCAACATGGGACAAAAAGTCCACAAAAACGCCATTGAGCTCCTTTTGTGTCCATCTGCTGCTGGGCACAGGGCCTGCCCTCAAGTGGGCTTAATCTGCCCAGTGAGACGCATTGGAGAAAACTCATTTTTCTTTTGCCAGCTATTGTCAATTGGAAATAGCTTCTTGGTTAGGAATAAGAACTTACGGCCACTTTCCCTTCTCAATGCTGGGACCCAGTCTGGTTTGAACCTGTGCAGGCCCTGGGCATGCTGCCACAGTCCAGTTCATAAGTCCAGTTATGTCTGGAAGACACCGTTGGTGACATCCGGCCCCTCTGGCTCTTACTCCCCGAGTCCTGAGAGAAAAGGTTTGATGAAGACATCCCATTGAGGGCTGAGTGTCCAACATCTCTCACTGTCCACAGTACGTCCAGTTGCATTTTCTTTATCAGTCATTGGATAGTGATGAACACCGAGGCTAGTTCCACTTCTGAATGTTGCAGTAATAAACATGGAGGTGTAAGGATTTCTGTGGTAGGTCCTTAGGTAAACGTTGATTTCCGGACAGTGGCAATAACATTTCAGTGAGAAGAGATGGTATTGGTTTTCTTTTGTAAGGTGACTTACTGTCATTAAAGGACGGTGACTAGAGTCATATCCGCTTCTGTAGCCAGTCTGTCACTGTGTCAGAGGAAGTGTAGTCTTAGGAGAAAATGAGACTGAGCTGTGTATTACCATTATTATTATTATTATTATTATTTATTAAATTGTGTCAGCCCCCATGGACCTCACTAAGGGGCTTGGGGGTGTTCAGAGACCTTACTATGAGAATTACTGTCAATGAAAATAAGCAATGTAGGAAATAGAAATACTATTTTACCCACATTGAAATTTTTAGTGACTTCAATGAGCTAAATTGTTTTCTAAAATTATTCTTCTCAACCTTTCTCCCAGTTAAAGTCAAATTATGGTAAACAGAAATATTTAGATTTTTTTTTCTTTAATGACCTGGCCAATGTATTTTTAAAGCTACTGGAGATATATGTAATCAATGCTATGTTTTTGGTGTGTGTTTGTACGTTTAAAAAAAAGATGATTGTTTCATGTGACATATAGCTTTTTGAAAGCCTCCCAATCTGTAGTGGAAAAGCTCATTTAATAAGCCTGTATTTTTATTTGTATACGTTGCTTATTGTGGCATCCAACATTCAATAGTGAAAGGAGAGCCAATTGCTCTCTGTCACTCCTGCTGTGAGGGACAGGTAGACGGCCTGTGTATTTTACAGAGTGGTGTTAGGTTGCGAATGAGTTAACACACGAAAAGAACACATTCTATCTCACTCTACTTTTCCTTAAGTAATAACAAGAGTGCTGGTGACAGCCTTGGAGCTTAGTGTTCTATCAAGTTGTGCTAAGGAGATCAGTGTGGTGGACTCTCCATCTCAGGGGGACTCTGCTAGTTCAAGTACATGAGAGCACTTGCTGCTCTTGCAGAGGACTCAAGTCTTGTGCCCACTCTTGGCGGGTGCTTCAACTTCCTGTAACTCCAGCTCCAGGGAACCCAATGCCCTCTTCTGGCCTCCATGGGCACCTACATTCACAAGCCCACACAGACACATAGACACACATATACACACACACACACACACTTATACACAATCAAAAATAAAATAAAAAATAAATATTTAAAAAAGAACAATGGGTTTTCTATATTTTTTTCTGTGAAAGAACAATCTCAAACTCTCAAACACTTAAAAGGAAGAAAATGGAGGCTTCCAATGTACAGCTTGCCCAACAGGGTCGTTAAAGTTAGATTTAGGATATTTTGAAGTGAGGCAGACAGAGCGGCCGCAGAGGCAGGCAGAGCGCTGGCAGAGACGCAGTCGTAATAAAGGATATTTTAGTATCCTTTATTACTGGGGATAAGAAACAGCTATATTTGCTTATGAGGAACATCCCAGGTTTCTTTTGGTTTTCAGGTGGGTGATGGTAAAGTAAAAAAGCCCCTTGGATCTTCTTTATATCATGCTATCATACTCTCCACAGATAAGATTGTGCCTTCCCCTAAAAAGTAGCACGCACACACACACACACACACACACACACACACACACACACACAAAGCTTTATATATGTGTGAGTTATGTTATTACATATAGATTGTTACCTCTCTCTTTATACTTTGCCAAGACTTTTCAGAGATTAAGTGGCATAGGCTTGTAAAATGAGAAAGGACTTATAAACATGACCAAGCCCATCCCCCACTGCCCCCTCCCTTGCCTGCTGGAATGCTTTCATAGGAATCTCATGATTTCCAAGGCAAAATCCTGGTTTTAGAGAGCTCTGATTATTGGAGAAGGTTCCCCCGCCCCCCGTTTGACCTGAAATCAAAAGCAATACTGTTTTCCACACTATTGT
>CABHPP010124885.1:6159-35620 GCA_902168425.1 Peromyscus attwateri | reverse complement strand
AGGAAGGAAGGAAGGAAGGAAGGAAGGAAGGAAGGAAGGAAGGAAGGGAGAGAAGGAAGGAAGGGAGAGAAGGAAGGAAGGGAGAGAAGGAAGGAAGGAAGGGAGAGAAGGAAGGAAGGGAGAGAAGGAGGAGGAAGTTGTTTACCCATGAAGGAAAAGGTCAATGTGCTAACCCTCCTCTCTAGTAGGGGACTGTTGTCACCTTAAGGTAGCGTGTCCAGGGGATGTGCATGGCTTTCTTGCTGCCCTGCTGAGCTTTCCAAACACACAGTCTGTCGTCACAGTCATCACAGCCTGGGGCTGGGACGGACAGTGCTCTCCTAGCTGCTCTTATGCCTGTCTGAGTAGGCCAGAGGCTGATCTGAGCAGGCTGAGGGTCTTACAGGATTCTGTAGGCAGACGAGTGACCCCAGGTCTGCAGCAGCACAGAATATGGCTTTACTTGTTTAGAGGGAACTCTGCCAGCCTGGCACCCTGCGTGCTGGGTTTACAGCAAAGGAGGCAGCTGGAGTTGTAACGGCTGGGCTTGGCACCCATGCCTGCCACACAGCTCTGCCCCTCCTGAGGCCCCAGGCTCTCTGCCCTCAGCTGCCCTCTAGCAACACAACTCGACTCTTCCTTCTCTTCTCTGGCAGTGAGATGAGAGAAGATGAATGGAGCAAGTGCCAGGTGTGGGCATTTGGAAACCATACTGCCCTAGTTAGTGGGTCTCTGTAGCTGGCTGCAGACTAGTGTGAAGGAACTTGGGAGTGAGACCCAACTGAGGCCCCCATGGCAGCAGTGATCACCTCAGGTATAGGGACCAGACATTGGAAAGCTGTGTGGAAGCAGCTCTGCCTCATGGTGGGGGCATAGAGTAGGTTACAGGACCCTTTTCCTTTTTGTAAGATTTATTTATTTATTATGAATGCAGTATTCTGCCTGCATGTGTCCCTGCAGGCCAGAAGAGGGCACCAGATCTCATTACAGGTGATTGTGAGCCACCATGTGGTTGCTGAGAATTGGACTCTGGAAGGGCAGTCAGTGCTCTTAACTGCTGAGCCATCTCTCCAGCCCAAGGACCGTTTGGAGTCCCACCCTCCCATCAGCCTGTAGGCTGATCACGGGAGTGGGGGGGAGCAGGGGACAGGCTCTGTATTATCCTGCTGTTGAGTTATGCTTGGCAATCTGAGCCATGAGACCCACATAGAGAAATATAGAAATGCCAGAACGAGGCCTGTGAGAGGATTGCCCTGAGTTCAAGGTTAGCCTCCATTATATGGCAAGACCCCATGACTTTATTATAAACAAAAACAAACAAATACCTACAAATGCTGATTTGAGAGAAAAAAATGAAAAAACTGTTGCCAATTTGTTAACAGTGATCTGGAAGCACAGTGGCTATTTCCTGCAGTTGGGTCTGTTTGCAGCCTCCAACATAGCCAGAGAATTCAATACAGAATTCCCCACCCTGGACCACAGGTGTCCCCTGCCCAGACAGGTCTTTCGGGACCAGAAGGTATCTATGAATGGGGTGGGAGATTAGAAGGGCAGACAGACCTGTGAGAGAGGTTGAGGGGGAAGGGCACCCCCATGGCCACCAAGGTCAGCTCTACCACAGGAACCTGTGGCCACCGAGTGGCTCACCATAGGAACCCATGCTCACCAGGACTGGCTCTGCTACAGAAACCCGCAGCCAATGAGGAGGCTGGCTCTACCATGAGAACCTGGATGAACTGCTTTGCTTCACATCCCCCGAAATAAGCACCGGAGCTCCTACAGTACACCCACGGCTCCCGAGACTACCTCACTTGCTGATGCTCTGGGCTCTGGGGATGGGTACCCCACAGGGTGACAGGAGAGGTTTCTGGCACTCACCTGTTCTACCACTGTGGTGACTCTTGTCCACTGACTTCTGAGCCCCGGCCCCTTTCCCTCCAACTTCTTATGGTGCAGGATGGCCAGAGCCAGCCACTCCTGAGGAAACAATCACCTGACAGACTCATGTGGGACAGATCCCAACTCACCACTGCATACACAGTGACCTGGAAGCACCAAGAGCGCGGTGACTAACTGGCCTCAGTGCAGCGAGCTGCAGTGATGGGAACGAGGAACTGACACACCAGAGGAAGGCCACGCTGAGACAAGACTTCTGCCAAACACTGCTGAGTGTCGACGCTGCTCAAGGATAAGTGGTATGGCACACCAGTGCCCCCGACTGCCTCTGACTGAAGTGCCACTCCCATGTAAACGACAGGTCGCTTCACAAGCAAACATATTAGAGTGCAGCTATTCATTAGAATTTCAGTCACCATGTTTCCCCCCACTAAGTCTCACATGTAAACACATGAACACACATCTTGGTTGCCAGAGCTTTTGAGCCTGAGCTCAGGTCCAGGCTCTCCCGGTATGATGGTAACGCCACTGCCATGCCACTGGAGCATGGAGAAACCCTGCTTGGCCTGTCACAACCACTGTTTATCAAAAGTGCTTCCTTAGACACACCATCATCATTCCTGGAACTCTGGCCTATGGTCAGACATGCTCACCTGGCCCAAAGGGTGACCAGCCTGATATACCTGCCATGTTCAGGGAACCAAACACATTGAGAGTCCTCTAACTAAAAGCGCCACCTTCTAGGTATGCCACTGACAACCCCTGGCAGAACTGCTTCCACGGGGGTGTGGAGAACACGTGGTCTCCTAGTTCCTGGAGTTGAACCCTGCCCTGACTCACAATGCAGTTCCCAGGCTGTAGCCCGTCTTCCCCTTCTGGAAGTGCCTCTGTCAGCCTTGCTAGTTGCAGATGTGTGTTCAGACACCTAGTGTAAAACAGCAACAGCGAAACCAAACCATTGCTTTTGTGAAGAAAGCTCAGCAAGGTGAGCAGCTGCAGCTGCTCTGGAGAGTGAGTGATGGGCTCCTCACAGTCCTCCTCACAGGTATATTAGGCCATGGGTGCTTGTGGGATGGCCCCTGTATCTCTCTGGAGAGAGTCACCATGAACAGACTGGCACAGCAGACAAAGGTCTGTCCCTTACTCCAGAAGTGTCAGCTTTGCATGGATGCTTCTGACTGTGGCAGAGCGACAGGCAGGCCCCTGTTGTCTATGAGGTGAATAATGGCTCAGGAGATATGGCTGCAGTTGCTAGTATTCCCCCCGTGTTGACTCCCCCACTGAGCATTCACTGATAGAATCTCAACTTTGCCTGGAACAATGATGTGGCAGCCCAGACCTTCACTCACAGTCCAAGCAAATAATGACATCACCTGACTTTCCGAACCTCCTGTGCAAGCCAGCCAGGTTGAGACAGATAGAACAGTCTTTATAGGGCTCCTGCAAAGCTCTTCCTGACTTGGAGAGGTCCATGACACAGAGCCATGTGGTCACTCTCCTGGCCACAGCAGTGGATGGTAGGGAAGCCTACAAGGCTCCACCTTGTTAGCTCTCTTTGAGGGTGAGGGTGGGGATAAGCCTGCTGGGATGTGGGGGCGGCAGACGCAGAACCAAGGATGAGAGGACCTGTGGGGTACAGGACATGACAGGCAGCTGGGCAGATAGGCCCCAGGAGGCCGGTGACACAGGTGCAGCCTGCCGGGCCACTGATGACACAGATGTGAGAGATCCACCTCCAGCGTGAGAGGACAGGTCTCAGGGCTGTGCACCAGGCACCCTGTGCCGTTGCCACGGCCCCGGATGGTGAGGCAGCCTGGCTGGCTGATTGCTTCTCACATAGCTTCCTACACAGCTGCTTACCCATGACCTTCAAGCCTGACCCTGGATCAGAATGCCTGGGGTCTGCTCAGACCCAGATTGAGCCTCGGCCGAGGCTGCAGATGCTTGTGGGTACCCATTTGGAGGACTGTACAAGTGTCAGTGCCAAAAGTGCTGTGCTCTCCTGGGCTCTGCTATCCTGATGAGACCATATCCATCCCAAGGAGATCACTTGAATGCTGTCTCCTGTGGAGACAGGGCCACAAGGAGCTCCCGCTCCACTGTGATTCACAAGTCCCCTTCCTAAGCTCTGCCTCCACCCAACACAGGCAGGCAACAAAACCACCTCTAACACTTCCTATCCCCAATGTCTATTTTCTCCCAGATTCTTAAAACTCCCAGATCTTTCAAGCAGATTGCTGTGGGTGAAGGAAACATGGCTATCCACCGGGCAGGCCCCAAGTGCACCGATGTGCCCCAGATGGTGGTGGTTCCTACAGGGTGGTAGGGAGGGAAGTCAAGAAAGAATGTGCATCAAGAATGCTGAGCGCAAAGGGAAGGGGGGTGGGTGGGTGTCCGTGAGGAGATGGGAGCTGTGTTCTGCTACCCTGATCATGCACAGGAGCTGTCTGAACACTCTGGCCCAGATGTGTTATCACCACCATGGGGACAAGGTCACAGAGTCCCCTCTAAGACTCCAGTGAGCATGTTGGAAGAGCCTACAAGATGCCCAGAGGCTGATTCTGTTATTTGAAAATGAAAAATGTAAACTTTCTCCAATGCTCCAGATTGGTGTTGCCTTGAGACGCCAGGGCAGCCCCTGCAGGGGTCTGTTTCAAAGCTGTACCCTGCTTAGGGCAGCAAGCAACAGATGAACACCTGTCCGAAAGGGACAGAAAGCAAATCTCACCTAGCCATAAATGTTTACTTCACTAGTGCTGAATGACCACATGCACACGGTGACATTTCCTCCTGGTTTCAGGAGATTTCAATGTTGACCTTTAGAAACTGGCCCCACAGCTGGGGCTCCCTGCTCAGCTCTGTTTATACTGCTTTATGCCCCCTGGGCTGATCCAGGAAGACAGGGCCAGATGCCTACAAAGAGCCTCACTTGGAGACAGCACATGTATGTCATAAGGCATGTGCATATCCTGGAGCATGTGTGTTCAATGGGATACACGTATGTCATGAGGCATGCTATGTCCAGGGAAAACACAGGCCATGTGGGACATGTGTGCCATGAAACATGTCTGTGTTGTGGAGCATGTATGTGCCTTGGAACACAGGTGTGTTATGAGGTACACTAGGTCCTGAAATGTGTTTCATTTGGCACAGTTGAGTCATGAGACACACTCGTGTGATGGAAACGCATAACACAAAGCATATGCATGTCACGAACATGTGTGCAAGTGCAGCAGTCTAGCCGGCTCCGCTGCATGTCTGGATAGTTTCTCCGCTGTGCACGTCTCTGAGTATCAGGAGAGCCCTAGTGGCCCTCTTCTGGTGCTCGGGCATTGTGTTCTCTCCACTCCAGACCCCAAAATACACCCCTCTCACTCAGGCACACCCATGAACACAGACACTCGTGCGTACACTCTTCTCCTGTGGAGCTACGAAAGCACAATCACACTTGCCCACAACCCACTGTCAGCTGTGTACGCAGAAACACAGAACACAAACCACAGATATATGTGAGCCCAGCCACACTCTTACACCTACAAATACACACTGTCACTCCTGCACATGTGAGCACACTGTTGCCTGTGTACCCAGGACTATGTACCCCTCATGTCCACACGAACACACTTTTTCCTGTGCATATCAATTCTTCCATCTCTACTCCTGCTGGCAGCGACAATCTGGGAGGACATGGCAGAACACACACACCCAGCCCCCGGGTCCATAGCACAGCATGCCTGCTTCTACCGCAGGATGGCTGCCATGTGGAAAGAGCAGCCATCCACAAGACCCATCACTCTTTCCTGCAGCTTCCACTCCCTCAAGCAGATAAGCATCAGGTCAGGGCTGAGCAGAGGGTGTGCTCTGTGGCAGACGGTGTGGCCCGTGTAGGCACAGTTCCTGCCTCACCGCACTGGATGGATGGGGGAAGCTTAGAAGTCGGAGCTGGCTGGATCCTCTCAGTGGATGTGGACCAGAGCTTCCCATTTCACCGCCCATCACCTGGCTTGGAGGAGCAGGAAGCAGCCTTCATGGAGAGCTGTGGTGGATTCACATACCCCCCGAAGTGTTGCTATTCTCTCTCCTCCTCTTCACTCACCAACGTCTGGTCCCACTTAGAGTCTGCTGCCCTGGATTCAGGAGAATGTGCTGGGCTCTCAGAGCTCTCCGTGGTAAACTGACATCTAAGTATCTCAGAGGTCTCAGACCACCAGTGTGACTCGGGGGCAATCTGTTGGCTCTCCCACGGTCCCTTCAGTCCAATTCCTGGTAGCTAAAGGAACATGTCTATGAGAAGTGTCCCTTGGTGGACAGTGTCCCAGGCCTAATGACTGCTCAAGAATCTATCATAAAGCTCCGTCTGGGGCTTTCAGGACAGGAAGTTTCTTAGTCTCTGTGTCTCTACTCCATCTCTGCCCTGTCTCTCTGCCTCTGTCTTTGTCTGTCTCTCTGCCTCTGTCTTTGTCTCTCTGTCTGTCTCTCTGCCTCTGTCTTTGTCTGTCTCTCTGTCTTTCCTTCCCCCCCACCTCTCTCTCCATGTGGAAGCTAAAGGTCAACCTAGGGTGTTGTGTCCCAGGAGCTGTCCATCTTGTTTTCTGAGAGAGTGTCTCTTGCTGAGACCTGAGGCCTGTCAGTCAGGCTAAGCTGCCTTGCCAGAGAACTTCAGGGATGCTTCTATCTCTGCCTCCCCAGTACTAGGATTATAAGCACACACTGTCACTCCTGGCTTTTTATGTAGCTCCTGGGGTTCAAACTTGGGACTTTATGTCCTTTCAGCAAGCACTTTATCAATGAGCAATCTCCCTACCTCCTGGATATATCTTATTAAAGGGTCTGTCCATCCATCCAACTGTCCACCCATCCATCCATCCATCCATCCATCCATCCATCTTTGTCTATCATTGTCTTTAAAAAAACAGACAGAAAAACATCAGTAATAAAGTACTTTTTTCCTGTCATATCCTCAAAACTCAGGGAAGCTGATGAGGCCACACAGAATGGATCATGAGGAGACAGAAACATGGCCTCTGGTTCACATGGGCATGAGGAGAGGGAGCCTGGGCCATAGTTCTCAGCATTCTATAATCCATTCACATCAAATATTCTTTCTGTCCCTGGGAAGCTGAGGACCAAATATCACATTTGCCTTCAGGGAAAAGGGGCAGGGGAGATGTAGCTCAGATTCCTTGTGGAAAAGGGAGAACTCAACCCTAACAGGCCAACACCTGTAGCTTCCGTGCAGGTGATGATGGGAGAGAGAACAGGAGGCAAGCCTCGGAGGCCCCCAAGTTGGAATATGTGAGTTGTGTGCATGTGTGTGCTGCATATGTGTCTGCTGTGAATGTGTGTGTGTTGTGCACATATATGCTGTATCTATGTCATCTGTGCATGTGTGTATGATGTGTATATGTGTATGCGGTATGCACACACATGCCATGTATATGTGCTACAGGTGTGAATGCAGGTGTTGCATATTTATGTCTTGTGTGCACGTGTATAGTATGTACACATATAGTGGATGTGTACTCAGTGTGATATGTGGCACATTCATGTATATCTGCAGCATGTGCCTGTGCATTATATGCATTTGAAAGTATGTGATGTGAACATAAACATTTGTGTTAGGTGCGTTATGTTCCTAGGTGTACATAAGCCAATGTGTGATGCACACATACATGTGGTAATGTGTGTGATTTGTGCATGTGTGCTTCTAGTTTTATTCAATGTGACACCCTCTTCCTGGAGACCTACTGTCTGTGGCAGCCCAACCATGCCAGCAAGGGGATTCAGAGTTGAGTGTGCAGTCTAGTGCAGAGGAAACCAGGCGCATTTTTATAGAACAATGGTAGGCAGAGGAGGCTCCATGTCCTTGGAGATGCAGCAGGATAAGAATTAATCTTGTGCAGACTCCTTCAGGGGTGCATGCCTGAGCTGAGTCTTCCACAGTGAGGAAGACAAAGGTGCTCAGGGTATGTCAGCAGAGGAACTGCTGTTTGTGTGTGCAGGAGACGAGAGACTAAGGCTCCCAAGTAGGTATCTAACGTGGCCAGTGATGGGTGCTAACTGATGTTGGGGGTGAGTCACATGGGACACTGGTTTAACCAAGTGGTACAAACAGTGTGCAGCACTCAGTGAGTGCTATGTTCTAACTAACACCAGTGATTGCAGAACATTACAGCATCTCTCTCCGCTTAGCTGTGCTCTGAGACCCTGGGTCCTGGCACACGGCAATGCAGCATCCGTCTTCCATCTCAGACCAACAGGCCTAGCTCCCTGTCCTGTGAACCTCATGCTTCTTTCTTTGCTCATGCTAGGGGGCTGTATTTTAGTAGAGTCCACTGGGAACAGGGACATGGATGGCTTTTAGTCCATACTTCTTCCCTCTGGTCCTTCACGGGGAACAGTAGCTGCAGAATCAGAAGTGACTTGTGACCCCTCTGAAGGATACTTCAGGGAGCTTGAACATTTGCACTCTACCCTAGACGGAATCTGAAACTGGGTGATGGTCATGTAAATAAGGTTTAGGGCTCCACTCAACCATGCTCTTGTTGTTTCTTCTTCCTTACTTTCCTCCTCCCTTCCTCATTTCCTTCCTTCTGTTTTTATTTTTTTCCCCCAAACAATCTTGTTATGCAGCTCAAGCTAAGCTAGCCCAGAATATAAGATCTCTTGCCTCGGCCTCCAGAGTGTTGTGATCACAGACAAGGCTACCATTACACATTTGGTCAAATCATATTCATCTATGGGAGTCTTAATCCATGTGCAACCTCAGATGGCTCAGAGTCTTACTCCAGGCCTTTGTGAGAGGGGACAGCCAGGGATGTCTTGAGGGTGGGCTGGTGTGATATAACACAGCTCCTGCTCCTCAGCCTGCCTACCAGTGCAAGAGTCACACATGTGTTAGACATGTTAGATGGACAGAGGGCTGGAGTGTATCTCTTTCCCTGTTGGTATCTTCTGGATTATTGGGCTGCTGTCTGTGTGTTCACTGCCAACAACAACAACATACACACAGATGGACACACACACACACACACACACACACACACACACACACACACCCCTGGAG
Source organism: Peromyscus attwateri (assembly GCA_902168425.1). Taxonomy (NCBI): domain Eukaryota; kingdom Metazoa; phylum Chordata; class Mammalia; order Rodentia; family Cricetidae; genus Peromyscus; species Peromyscus attwateri. Next base: position 26,679 of record CABHPP010124885.1, on the reverse strand, counting down.
GCACATGACACACAAAACTTACACATACTCAACAGGGAACCAAGACATGGAGGCTGAGGTGAGGTATGGCCATGGCTATTAGGGCACTGCCATTCCCAAGACCAGGAGGAGGATCATGGGATTGCTTATTTTTCTCTGTGGGATGTTGGGAAAGGTAATGGATTTAAGAGCCTGTACACGGGGAAGTAGCATTGGATTGAAGGTTTACTTCTATGCCCTCTGGAAAACAAGAGTTGATAAGTTGAATGGCCACAGAGCACCAGGAATGTGCCTGGTGGCCTGGCAAGGGGCAGGGGTTTCACCGTACTTTAGGGCAAGACTAGGTGCAGCTGTTGCTACTTTGGCTGAGGTGACAGGCAGAAGGTGCTTGCCTGAGGAGAAGTAGCATCACAGCAAGCATGTCACAGACAGCAGCTGCTCTGCCTTAGCCATATTGGAAGTCTAGGTGAGTTTGATCATGCCTAACCATACAGTGGAGAACACCACTTCTCAGAGTTACAGGGAGCACCAAGGCCCATGCAGAAAGCGTGAGAAAGCATCCTGCGGAGAACCAGCATTTGGAGCTTAGTGCATGGCTGCTGCTGAGTTTGAGACATGGCCAGAGAAGTAGGAGGCCAAAGTGAGCCCAGCACATTTGCACCAAGATGAAGGAACATTCTGACAAGTGCCAACTCACCAGCCCCCAAATGTAGCTGAAGGCAGAGGTAACAGTCAGCGAGGAGAAGATCAAGTCACCAGCTTGGCAATGAGAAACTCACGGGAGATCTCAGTGAATAGTTGAGAGTGGAAGTACCCCAAGGAAAGCTGAAGTGGAATGATTGGCTGGAACCTGAGCACAGTAGACTGAGGGGACTAGAGAACCGAGGGATACCAAGACAGGAATAGAGGAACAAGGGGTCAAGCTACCTATTATTGTTGGGGTCACAGAGGATGGTGACAAAGGTTGTGGGGAAGACAGCAGAATAAATCATAAAGGGGAGAGATCTGAGTTAGCAACCATCTATCCACTCATCCACATATCACCAAACCCATCCACCCAATATTCTATATCCTACACCCCATGTCCATCCATCAACCCATTCATCCACCATCCCTAACCCATCTACACAACATTAACCATCCATCTATTCATTTATCCCTTCCTCCCTCCTGCCATCTCTCTGCTGATACTTCAGGCCCCTTCTGTTTTCCTCCCTGTGGAAGACCCAGCTCAGGGTCTCCATTTTAAAAGAGTCTCCCCAGTGATAATTTTTATCCACCAGCCCACTCACTCATCATCCTCTAATCCAGTGGTTCTCAACATCCCTAATGCTGTGACCCTTTAATACAATTCCTCATGTTATGGTGACCCCCAACCATAAAATTATTACTTCATAACTGTGACTTTGCTACTATTATCAATCATAATGTAAATTTCTGATATGCAGGATATGTGATATGTGACACCTGTGAAAGAGTTGTTTGACCCTCAAAGGGGTCATGACCCACAGGTTGAGAACTGTTGCCTTAATCTATCCACTCAATATCCATCATCAATCCATTCATTCATCCATCTATCCAACTCCTAATCCATGAATTAACTACACCATCCATCATTATTACATCCATCTACTCACTTACTCATCCATCCACTATCCATCACTCACCATCTACATATGTTCCCATCACCCATATTCACTATGTAAAACCCATCTAACAACAATCCATCCATTCACCCATCCATCCACCCATCCATATCCTAATCTATCCATATACTGTTATCCATTAACTATCTATACATCCACATATGCATCTATGTCCTTTAGTCCATCCATCTACTATCATTCATTCATCCATCAGTCCATCCTTCCATCCATCCACTAATCATTATTCATATACATACCCATAGATTCATCCATCTGCTTATTGTCAATCATCCCTCCATCCTCTATCCTTCACCCCCACCTGGCTATCCATCACCCATTATCTATCCATTTACTATCTGCCATCCTCTTCTCTATCCACAGATAAATCAGCCCACCACTCATTCATGTATCCATCTACCCATCCATCTTTCATCAAACTGCCACTGGTAAGCCATATTTTTCAGAGAGTAGAGCTAATATGCATTAAGAATACTTCATAAATTCTTAAAAGTTTATACTCTAATATTACAAGTTAACAAAATAATGAATAATAACAGAACCAGTGTGATTTTTTTTTAAATGTCCCAATGACTCCTCCAACTTCAGACTCAGGACCAGTCAGGGAACAGATATGGGATTGGATAGAGAGCTGCCTGTGCCCACCATCAGAGCAGGTCTCCTGAGAAACAATGACTTGATGTACACTGTGCCATGAAGCAGTGGGACCTGGTGTTCTTCGTTTTGGGTGTGGAGAGCTTATTTAGACCTGGATTCCTGGGGTCTCCCATGTCTTCCTCCTCTGGTTTTGGAGTTGGGATGAGACTGGGATTGAACCAGGTTCATGTGACAGGTGAGGGGTGACTGTTTTCAGTTTTACTCAATGGCCAGTGGTTCTTTAATTTTTCTGAAGCTTCATGTCTAGGACTGAGACCTTAACCATGGAAATTCTCAAACAATTTAAACACTCTAATCATCCCCATGCCTCTAAAGGAAACTTGTAGCATGGGGTCCTAGGAACAGCAGTGGCTTTGGTCTGGCAGGACAGAGAGCAGAATGGTGGGTTCTCTTCTTTTTCTCCACTCTCTTTTTTGTGCAGGTGGACTGTGGAAAGCATGCATGCTGGCTGCTCAGCTCTAGTGCATGATTTGTATGTTGCCTGCCAGGACTGATGTGAGGAGCAGACCAGGGCAGGGATGGACGGGTGCTGACTCACAGTCTGAGAAGAACTCCAGGGTACTTGGCCTTTACACTCAGCATGGTCAGTGGATAGGATGCTGAAGACAGGGGCCTCCCTGTCCTGAGACAGAGCTTCCTGAGGCAGGTATGTCCTGTGCAAGTTCTGTTTGCCCACATCATGGGCAGCACCTGGTGGACCTCCAGGAACTCCTTGGCAGGGGTGGAGGTGATTCTGCTACTTGGGTTCTGGGAGATACTGAGTCTCCAGCCAAGGAAGAGCATGGTGTGGCTGTTTTGGAGGGGTGATACAGAGTCTGGCTCAACAGGAAGCACTTGGGTTGGCTGATGCATCCCTGGCCCTAGCAAGCCCTCACCTGAGTACTTGGGTAGACATCTGAAAATTCAGAGAGCCAGCGTCTTGTTCTGCCTCCTCCAGAGCAAAGATGACATTCTCTAGATGTGCTGAGGAACCATGAGGAGGGAGGCAGGAAGCAATCCTGGTGGCCAGTCATGCCGGAGAAGATCACATGCTGAGCTTGTGCCTTTAGATTGCAGCCCTCCTCAAAGCAGCTGGTCCAGAGAAACAAAGGACAGTGGACACACCAGGCCCACGTGGCCTCTTACGGAACATGCTGCACATGTCACCACTGGTTTAGAGTCCTGTTCCCCAGCCTCCCTTCCAAGTGGACATGTGACGTTCTGAACAAAGTGGTATGAGCAAGAAAGCTGCATGCTGCTCCAGGAAGCATCTTGCAGGGCAGTCACATACTCTTCCTCACTGCATGGGTGGACTGTCAGTCATTCTGTGCCATGAAGTCCTGGGCTGGGAGAACTGAGCAACAAAGGAGGAAGCTCTATGTTTCCAGAACCATGGATGCCACATAGTTCTCGATTGCTTGTCTCCAGACTTCATCCCATCCCATGCCCACCCCACCCCACCCAAGGAATACACTCCTAGCTTGTGAGAGCCACTATTATTTGGGGTTTTCTGTTAGACTAATCCTGGTTAATACACATGCTCACAAGTGAATGGATTATCCTCTCAAGCATGCCAAAGTGCCAACTCAGTTCCTAAATAACAAGAAGGCTTCTATGTCAAGAAGACAAGTTGCATGTGTCACTAGTGAGAGTGCCCTCTGCAGTGATCCCATATCTCAGCTTCCACCTGGTATTGTCTGAAGACAGCCAAAGACGTCCCATGGACTCCAGGAATGCTGCAAGCCCAATAAATCCCGCAGACACAGCAGCTCATCCCATATTAGGATCCCAGAAGGACAGCAGCTGACTACGGCCTTTCTCATCCACCTGTGTGTCTCTGCCACCTTCAGATACTGGTCTAGGGACTTTAAGACTCTGAGACAAAAAGAGATCCCTGTGGAAAGGCTTCAGAAACCTGAGATAGTGTATGAGGCATAGAGTGGCTGAGACGTGGGATGACTGAGGTTTGGGGACATCTGAGGTGTGGAGTATCTGAAGCAGGTGTCTAAGGTATGGAATAACTAAGGAATGGTGGTGCCTGAAGCTTGGGAGTATTTGAGGCATGGGATGTCTTAGGTGCAAGGGTGTCTCAGGCATGTGGAAAGTTCAGGCATGGGTGTAGTCAAGGTCTAGTATTGCTGAGGCATGGGACCCCTAAAGTAAGGGGTGCCTGAGGCATGAGTTTATCTAAAGTATGGAAAAGGCTGAGGCACAGAGTAGTTGAGGCATAAGGGGGTATCAGAGGCCGTAAGATATTGCCACCAAGCATCCTAAAGGTAGCAAATTTGTTAAGTCAAGCTGATGGCTAGACACTTCCATTTCTAAATCTCATCAACCCCAGGACTCTGCCTGTGGCACACCTGGGAAGCACAGGGACATCTGCACAGGCCTCTGTTGGCAATACCATGACCATGTCCTAAAGCAGTCTCAGGGCCACCAAACCCTGAGTGTAGAGCCCTCTCTTCCCAGGTGTCAGGGTCCTCTTTGGTCTTCTGTTTTGTTGTCCATAGAGTTCTAGCTTCTCCCCTACTCTGTTGCCTCTTGCTGGATCTATGATCTTTGCCTTCCTGCCCTCCATACCTGAGGCTGATGTAGATGAGATTCTGGCTTCTGCTCCCACTCACCAGTCGTGAGCCACAGTGCGAGCCCCATATGTGTATATATTGGGGCTGGGAGCTTGTGGTAATTGGCAGAGCCAGGGTCTCCTGGCCCACATGTCTAGGAAGTTCTGCCCATCTTTCCTTCTCAGACAGTAATCAGTCCACAGGCTGAAGGGCAGATAGTCTCACAGCCTCAAAATGTCATCTCACAAGTTACTGGTTGGCCACCAAGGAAAGGAGCCTCTTCATCATGGAGGAAGGCCATGACTCTTCATCCCCAGGGACCGTCCTCAGTCCCATTTCTCCTCAGTGACAGCAGGAGTCATACAGCCCCCACTTTACCCCTCAGCATTTCCCCTCCATGTCTTGGGAGCCCCTTTTGGGCAGGAATCTGGTTGGTTTCTGCTGAACAGGAAGCTGTTGTCATGGGAAAGTGTGACACAATGCTCTTGTCTTTGAATATCTCATTTCCTTCCAGCAAACAGAGCACTGATGGGTCCTGGGGAACTCAGCTGGCTCAGTGGCAAAGTCATCAAAGCCATGCCCTCAGCTTTCCAGAGGGAGGTTATATGAGTACTACCTCTCCAGAATGGATGGGGTCACACACACTCACCTTACACACATCACAGCATTCCTAGCATCCAGTCTTTGGGGGGACAGTGTGGAGGATGACAGCTCTAAGTGTATTTCACTATCTGATGTGCAAGGATCTACTTTCAGGTTAAAAAGCAGTGTTTTGTGTTTCTTCCAGTCGAAACTCTCTTGTGTGGAGATCTCAGGAGGGACGAGTTGCTCACTTCTGTGTAACAGCACTGAGCTTCATGAGCAACCGGAGGCAGAGAGTGGGCAGAAGGGACATTATGATGGTGTATGGAACCATGCTTCAACTTCCAGCCCTTAGTACCTAGTACTAAACAGGCTCTAGGGGCAGGGGTGGCCTTTTGCTGGGGCCTGTGGAATTTCTGCAGCATTTTGCATCTGTCAGTTGGCTGGCAAGAGGCCGCTTCATCAGTCGGTCCACATTTCCATGGGCAGCAGGCTCAGCACCATGCCAGTGACGAGGGTCCATTAGCTGCTTCTCAAAGAATTGAGGGTAAATTGCATACTAGGGTTCACAGCAAGTGCCAGACACAAAGCCTCACCAAGTTGCATGTTTTAGAGGGCAGAGGGATGCTGAGTTTCCAAAGAGATGCCTGTGATTGCTAGTGGAAAGCTTAACAGTGACCAGGAAGATCCATCTCAATGCAGAGCCCGAAGCAGGATCTTTCCTATGCTCTAAGATTGAGCTAGAAATGAAGGACACCATGCCCTGGATCCTTTAGCCAAAGTTCAACATGTTGTCCATGCAGAAACACATTTCATATCTCAGCTTGTCATTGGCCAGTCCCAAGCTCCAATCTTCCAGTTCTCACTCCTGCCTAGCTCTGAGACCACAGAGCTGGGAAAGCATGTCCCCAATCAAAGGTGCTAGACCACAGAGAGCCCATGTAACCTTCCATATTTGTTGTAGGGCCTGTCCTGTGACTGTGGCCCTTGCATCAACCTTGAGTTCATGGCTAACTTAAGAGCTTACACCCAGAACTCACAAAGGAATTCCACCACCTCTTGGTACCAAAATGCTTGGGGCTGATCTTCTGTGCCCACATTCTCCCCATCCTGTCCACAGTCAGCTCCTCCAGAGGGAGTAGGCAAGGGTGGAGCAGCACTCAGGAAGTTTCTGGAAGTTTCTAAGTACCATGCAGTGGGAAGATGGCACTGGGTGCTGGCTTACAAAGTGACACTGGCTCTCTGGATTTTCCTGTATTTCACAGCTTGGAGTGCCACAGAGGCGAAGGAGACTAGGCTTGTGTGCGTTCTTCAGGCTGGACCACGCAGAGTTCTGAGAGAAGAAGAGCAGAGTTCTGAAACAGATGTCATGTGGCACTGACAGCGAGAACACGTATCTTCAGCGAACAAGGCTCACGGCGTGAATTTCACTTTTCAATTCACATGAGGTACAGGTGAGGCCACAGGGACAGGAAGCAGATTTGTGGTTGCTGGCTTCAAAGGGAGGGGGTCTGATGTGAGGAGGGCCACTGAAGCATTTTGGGGTGACAAATGCTATCACCTGTCTCCATCATGGTGCTGGCCAACCCAAATACAGTTGTCAAAAACGTATCCAATAATGATGGGCAAGATGGCGTGGTGAGTGAGGTGCCTGCTGCTAAGCCTGATGACCCAAGTCCAATCCCTGGGACCTTTGTGGTCGGAGATAATCAACTCTTGCAAGTTGTCCTCTGACTTCCATTTTTATATCATGGCATGTATGTGCCCCCCTCAACACACACAGATTCTTACACACACACACACACACACACACACACACACACACACACACACACAGAGTCAGTTGAAAATGTAATACACTTTAAATGTATCTAATTGGCTATTTTATCACAAATAAGCTATACTTGAGTGAAGCTGTCTGTAACATACATCAGAATCTGGGGATTGTCTCAGCTGAGAGCAGCAGCTCTCTCTCTCTGCTCCCTGAGCCATGTGTCTGAAGAGAATCCTATTGACAGGGGAGCTGACAGGGACCCGAAGGGAGTAACACATTTCTCATCTTGTGTCAGAATAAGAGGCTGTGTGGGGGCCTCCTGATTTGAGTAAACAGGAAAGATTAAAAACCATCTACTGGATATCTGAGGAAACTTTGTAATGCAGGAAAGGCCACAGTATTCTATGCTTTGAAGCAACAGCCTTGTGAAAATGTTCACAAACATGACCAAAAAGGTTAACTGCCCATCCTAAAGAAGGTGCAAGAACACAGAGTCAGTAAAACAGGAGCCAAGACACAGTGCGATGAAAAAAAACAAACAAACAAACAAAAAAAACCCCAGCTTAATAAAAGCTAAGTTATCAAGTTATGGAGGCAAAGAGCAGGAACTGGGGGAGATGAAAAACGGGTAAGGAAATGAAAACTACAATAGCAGAGTTAAAATTCACACTGGAGGCGATGGAGCAGAACCAGTGGCTGTATCAGCCAGACTCACTCAGCTCTTCTAGAATAATGAGGAAAAAGTCTGAAATAATGGAGGAAGGCAAATCAGCGTGTGTGTGTGTGGGGGGGGGGGGGGATGCATCCCCAGGGTGATGGGGCCATGAGGATGGGGTCAGTGGCAGGAGACCTGCCCACCCAGAATAGTTTCTATCTGAGAACACTTGGTTTGCATATCCAAAGTTTGCAGAAGGACGATGCTGTACACATGGACCTGTGTACAAAGCTAAAGAGTATCAACGTCACAAGTCGATGGGAAGGCAAGGCGTGACATCATAACTGATGTGATCTAAGTGTATCCCTCACATCACAGTATACTAAATAACAGCCCAGAGTGATCCACATAAACAAATGGGCTAGGTGGGAACACTAATGTATGAAGGACTGGAAGGGTTAGCCACGCCCCATTCCACTGTGCAGAGAACCCCTGCTGAGGGCAGAGGTCTCCTTGCCCCTCAGAGCTTCAGCTTGGAAAGTGCTGCCAGGAGCAACACTGTGGCACTGACCCATGACACTCAGGTCAGAAGATCATGCATTTTTTCCATCTCTGAACACAGCTCCCTGGGAGAAGCCCTCAGCACAGCCCCCTCTGGGAACCAGTAGTATTCCTTCTGATGAGGCATTGGACCAGAACTCTCTTGGAATCAGCCAGGGCAAGCATCCGGGAAGCAGGTGGCTTGGTACACAGTTTCCAGGTCCTGCCTGGGCCTTCCTTGGTGGGTGACATGTGCCTGTGAGGGTATGCTGTGGCTCACCCTGGCTGACCTCACTAGCCAAGCCCACCCTAAGTGGAGGTCCTTCTCATGTGCTACTAGGGAACATCACAGGCACTATTGGCCACTGACGCTAACATGTGTGCCAGACAAGTGTGCAGGTGGTGGAGAGCTCCTGGGTAGTGGGACTCTGTGGATTCCTGGCATCTGCCTTCACCCCTTCCACGGGCCCACTGTGGAGCAGATGGTAAACAGCTAAAGCTGCCCACCCGAGGGCTGGCTAGGACCTTAGAGCACCGCACCGTGGCTGCCCACTCACATCACCGGTTCTGTTCTTTCTTGGTAGTTTTAAGTATTGTATTTGGACTTACATAAAGTATGCATAAAGGTTCCTCCCCACCCCCACCCCCACCCCACACACGATGACTCTGAAAAGCTCCCCTAAAGAAACCCTAAATTAGTCTTTAAAAAATACACAGACATGCACTGGGGCAGGGACAGTGGCCCTGAAGGAGCAGTAATTACTGAGGCTGAGGGGTGCCAGAGGCCCCGTGTGGCCTTTGTGCTCAGGGACTGACAGACTCAGGCTCATACATAATTCAGGAGCAGGGACAATGCAAGGAGCAGAATTTAGAAAGAGCCAGAGTGGCTAAACAGGGATGCCTGGAGTAAATAAAGGGCGCTCAGGAACCCTGGGATGATTTTTCCTGTGATTTACGGAAAAAAAAATATAGTGCTGAGGTACTGGGGTATCCTCCCGGGGTATTGTGGGAGCACCCCAGTTTTGCACTTTCCTCACAGGCCTGCCGAAGAACGTACGGTGCTGCAGAGACAGGGTCTCCCCTCTCTCCCTCCTCCCCTTCTCTGTGCCCCACAATGCAAAGCTTTGTTGAGCTAATACTTCAAGGATCAACATCGAAATTGGAACTTTCTCTTTCTATAGCCACATCCAATTAAAAGTATCTTAGACCTCCCAGGGGCTCCCCCTCCAGGGCGGCCTGGCTGTCAGAGCTCTGGAACTATACATCCATTTTAAATCAACCTGCAGGTCTCCAACCCATACACAATATTATAAACAGCATTATCGCAGCCCCTTTGTGTGCGGCTGTGAATCTGGACTGCTGAATCACATGGGTAAACCCTGCCTCCACCCACGCATTCCCAGTTTATGGAGTCATTTCAGAGCAATCCAATTAGTCTCCTCCACCTGACCGTCTGTTGATTACAGATCCATTTGGATTTTTTTCTTTGCAGGCGACTTGAGGGCTCACTTGGTGCCATGGGCAATACAGCTGCAGGTTCATGCTTCTCACTTTTTCCATCCCTGGGAGAATTCACTGCATGAAATCCCATGTGAATCATCCATAGGGAAAATAGTTGGTATAGAACCCTGTGTATACCAACCTTAGGAGAGTGCCCTGCACAAAGGCCTGTGTGTGCCAACCTTAGGAGAATCAGACACATCAACAAGGCAAAGGAAGAAGTCCAGAGATAGACTCCTCAGAGGAAGGAGATGTGACAACTCCATCCAGGCCAGGAATGTGGAGCCATCGGCTCTGGTCTCCACACGTTTCTCAGCTCATGCTCTGTGAACATTGCTGTGACAGTGAGAACCAAGATTTCCCCCCCATAAAATTAAATGTCACTCTTGATAGCATAAAATCTGAAACATCATCCTCCCAAGTCCACACCAATGCTTGCACAGAAAATTAAACCCTCTCTGTTTATTGAGAGGGTAATGTAGCCTTCAGATGTGTGAGAGAACCCCTGCTAAGTGAGAAATTAAAAAAGCACCACTGTAAGGTCTAATGGTATGTATGAAATAAGAAAGGTAACTTAATTGGTAATCAGAAGAAATCATAAAACTAATCATGCAATTAATGTCTTCAAAAGCAAGCGTATGAGGTGTGTATAATTACAAGGAAATAGCGCAATGGTGGCCACGAGGGCCTTGCCTGGCTTCCTGGGCTGGTCTTTGGCACCTGCACATGGACTCCCTGGCTTGGTGCTCTGCCATCTTCTCTAGCACGTGGGCCACACTGAGCTCTCCTCATGCAAGGGAATCACACTGGGCCTCTCTCCAGGCTCTGTTCTTCCTTGTCACTGGATATGAGAGCATATGTGGCAGTCTGGGTTTCTCACTGGAGGCAGCTACGGGAACAATTGATGAACACATATTCATATCCATAATACCCTGGTTTCCTTTGGAATGCTACACTAGACAATAACAGTCTTTGTTTCACACACACAGTTTGAAATCTGTTTGGTTCTGGTTGTTCATGGATAGGAACTTAAGGCAGGGATGTGAGCTTGTTGATAAAGATGACCTGTGACGAAGGACCACTAGGCATTTTTTTCTCCAGGTGACTTTATCATATGTCTCTGAATCAGGGGTTCTCCACACATGTCATCACAGTAAATCAAAGCAACATGGGCAGGAAACTGCAGAGGAAGAAGCCAACTGTTGCTTGTCTTGCCCTGACTTGGTTTTGACAAGACAAAGATCAAGGGGGAGTCACTGTGGCTGGTAGGTTCGCAGCCATATCCCCAGTTAAGGACATGGACCTACCTCTCTGCAGAACTGCATGAGGCTCCCTGGACCCAGCCTGCTACCATTATGTGGAAGGAAGGCAGGCCAGTGGGAGAAGCTGGAACATCTGAGCTGGAATTAGAGGGAGAGATAAGATACTAGGCAGAGGAATGGTGTGTGTAGAAGTCCTGTTAACATCAGAGCAAGAAGTACCAAGTAGTCAAGGGAAGGACTGAGCACAGCATTGAGTGGAGCATCATGGGAGGAGCTTGGAATCCCATGGGTGAAGAAGGCATGCTTTGTGAAGTGAACACATTATTGTTGCTTTTGACCCATTATGAGTGTGTTCTCACTTCTGAAGTTGGCCTGTGTGCCTGGGGACTTGAAGGGGTGCACTGGGGGGGGGGGGGGCCACAGTGACAACCAGATTCTAGGTAGAAGCACACTGTCATGGCACATGGCCCACCAATAGATGCCTGAGAGCAGGTCATGGCTGTTTCTGGCCCCTTGGGGACGACTTCAGCAGTCTCCTTGGCATTGGTGTTGTGTTCAAGGACTTGTCAACGGTCCAGGAGGCAGTCGCATAAGGGCTCTGGACATACTACGGAGGGTTGTTCTGTGGGGACCCACCTGGCTGATGTCTTCGGGGATGAAGTGGATTCTCCTGTACCCAGTGGGCCACTGTGAACAGCTGTGAGTGGAAACCTGATCTTATATATCCGTACAGTATGAGAATTCATACTCTTCCATGTGTAAGGAAAATGGAAGGTCTGTAAACATACATCTCTTCAAGTGGGAACTTTCAGCTCTTTCTCCTATTCCTGTTTCTCCAAAGCAGAGTGGGTTCTTGCAGGACAAGGTGACTACACCCAAGGAGGAGACCCAGCAGATGGAGGAATGGTTGGAATAAGGCTGGAGACAGGACACTGTGGGGTGCACACTGCAGCTACCCAGCTGGCTCTGGGCCTTCTGCCTCAAGCTGCCTGTGTTTTCGACTCCTACCCTGCATCCAGCCCACTCCCACCCTTTTTTGTCTAATAAATATCTGTGGTAATTACCAATCCTTGCAAAGGGTTCTTTAACGAGGGTGCGTTTTATCATTCCCTTAATGAGGCTGTTTTGGGTTCCCGCCTCCTGCAGGGTGGTAGTTAATGCTTAATAAGCACATGCACTATTTAAATAATAAAAAGAATATCAGCCGAGAATCTAAATTATCCCCTAACTTCTCAAAATAATCATAACATGCATTTGAAAATTCACAAATACAGCTCATGAATAAAAAATGTGCTTTCGTGTTTTGATACTAATGTATACTAACAGGAAGCCCCCAATGCCCAGTCTGTGGACATCCATCCCTTGGTTTCCTGGCCACAACAGCAGCTCTGCTGTTGCTGGGACTGCCCAAGGTGCTGTCTGTCTGTGCTGCAGCCAGACAGGCCTTTCTTTCCTTTTGTGAGAGAAGGTAGGCTACCCCTTGACAGCCATGGTGGGCTATCTCAGAGAGGGGCTGTCTACGGGTGGTGTAAGGTAGGGGTGGTGCAGATCCCCTGGAGTGTGTGTGCCCTAGGGTTCCCAGGATTTCAGAGCTGGTGTCTACCACCTCCAAATGCTTCCAGACAGGCACCTTGAGGGTCTTCAGGATATAATCCAGCAAACCACACGTACAAACCACATGTATTGTACACATAACCAGCCCCTCAGGAAATAGTGTAGCACGAATCTTAACAGTTCTTATTAATAAAAACAAACCCAGAGCCAGGTATTGAGGTGAATGCTGGAAGATCAGAGAAGCAGAACAAGCCACAGCTTCCTCACCTTGCCAACTTCTCAGCTGATCTTGCTTCCTCAAACTGGAAGCCTCTGAGTCCTCATCCAAATGGATTTCAGCTGAACTGCTGCTCAAAAGCCTGAAAGCTTAAAAGCTTAAAAAGCTCTCTAGTTCCTGGTCCTCATGCCTTGAATGCCTTTCTGCTTCCTGCCATCACTTCCTGGGATTAAAGGCGTGTGTCTTTCCCAAGCAAGACATGAGATTTCAAGTCCTGGGATTAAAGGTGTGTGCCACCATACCTGGCTTCTATTGTCTATCTAGTGGCTGTACTGTTCTCCGAACCCAGATAAGTTTATTGGGGTGCACAATATATCAATCACAAAATAGTGTTCCTCCAAAGCTTTGTCTCTCATCTCAGAACTTCCTGTTTAAGGTGCTCCCCTCCTGCACAAACCCAATGCATTTTAATGTAAAACCTGACAGAAGTTTCTCTTCCAAAGGTCCGGGCAGATATCCTACCGACTCCTTCACTTTCGACCTAAGCTCTCTGTATTGCAAGGAAAGCCTTCTGGGCCAAACTGTGCTCAAAACTGTCTTGTTGTGCTTATCAGACATAATCAATCTGCTTAAAATGGCACCTACTAATGGAGTCACAGTCAATAGCCCTGAGGAAAGCAATGCTTTTCAGGAGTTATTCTGTAAGACAATTCTGTAATTGTGAAGTGAATGTTGCTCAGTCACACAATCTTTCACTGGCACGCATACACACACACACACACACACACACACTTTGCAGAGTTAGTTTGTATGTCCCTCTTGAAGACAGTTGTGAAGTCATAAGTAGTAAGTGCCCAGTGATTTTTAAAAAGAACAAAGTACATTCATGCTGAGATAAATAATGTTCCAAAGATGGGGCCAAGAAATTGGAAGTGTCGAATTATTAATCTAAAACTTTCTAAACAAAATATCCTTTCCCTCAAAGAGATCACGTTTTAAATAAAAAATATTAATAAATTGATCACAAAAGCAAATTCAGTGGGGGAAGGGTGTGTGTGTGTGTGTGTGTGTGTGTGTGTGTGTGTGTGTACACAAATGTTTATATTTTTCAGGCTTGTTCCTGACCTCTCTTCTGCAACAGCTGTTCCCAGCCCACTGACATCACAGGGACTGGGTCAGGATTAGATTCAGCATATAAAATTCAAGCGAGCTCAGTGTCTTCCTCCAGACAGGCTATAGCTACTGCATCGGGGTGGAGAATCGGGGGTGGAGAGCACCTTCCCAGATCTTCCTTCTTAGTGGGTGAACTCTCCAGTGGTGAGGACTTCTAGGAGAGTCTTTTCCCCGTGTTCCCTCGAGGTCTGAGCTTGGCTGCCTGCTGGTCCTCTGATGGAGATGATTGTGACTAGTGGGTACTGTGTAGCTGGGACAAAGCGCTCTGGCTCTGGCAGAGGCGGGGGAAGGGATTTAAGTTGCTGATTGCAAGGATTTCACACTCCAGCACTTAAACAAAGGTCAGACACAAAGAATCCTGTGAATTGAGGTATTTGTGGGTAGAGAGGGAACCAAACAAAAGCAAACAGATTCTCTGGATTTAAACCCCGTCCATGTTTGCTGGCTTTTCTCCTTTTCTCCTGATCTCAGGCTGCTCTGAGAGCCGCCTTGATGGAGAGGGCTCCGAAGCCTTGCTCACTGACATCATCCTGCTAATTTGAGTTGTATCTTGTTGTCCCTCATGAATAAATCACGACCCCAGTGGTGAGTATTGCAGCCCCCTCCAGTAATTAATTAGGAGTGGTTTTAATATTGTTATTCACAAGATAGTTGTTTTTCATTTATGAACAAGGGCAAGGCAGAAGGTCTTATGGACAGAGGGGCTCCAGTTGCCCCTCTGGATACCTAGGGATGGGGTGAGAGAAGAGCCAGACTTACCCTCTGGGTCTGTATCCTCCCTTGAAACCACTTAGTATGAACTACCGAGAACCCACAGTTTGGGTGGTTTTGGGGGTGCTAATGCTCAAGAGTGTGCTGAGTTCTACTCCTAACTCAGAACTTGTGATCACCGCAGGCTGAAAGACTGCAGCATCCAGGACTGTTACCACTAGCCCCTTAGGTAGGCGGACACAGTCTGACTTGAGTCCTGATCTAAAAGGGTGAGCACATCTTAAGAAGGAATATGTCTGAGATGAATATAATAAACAGAATGCTAGCAGGGACCAAGGTCAGAACGGTTTGTATCAGACAGCTATGCTTAAGAACCAGTTTTTCATAACCTCTTAGCTTCTAGTAGAATAAGTCTACATCACTGACAATCAAAAATTTAAATCCCCTTCTCACCCCCCCTCCCCCACAGCTTTGCCACATGGCCTTCCGTGGAAGAAGAGCAAACTTATGTACAGCACATGGGGTTCCTGGGTCCTCCCTCATTCACTAAAAATCTTGTTAAAAATGTTAATTAATAACAACCTTTTAAGATTTATCAGATGAAAACAGAAATGCATTTAAATGCAGAAAATAAATGGCTTCCATGCCGAGCTTTGTGTTCTTGCCATGACTGGATCAACACAATCAGAGTCCACATGCACTCAGGGTCTGTCATCTCTGCAACGCTTCCTGGGACATTTTAGTTAAAGTAGTCACCTCATCAATGGTCACTTAAGGTGCGCGCGCGCACACACACACACACACACACATACACACACACACACAGATCACATGGTTTATATGAGAGAAGTCTGTAGTGAATGGAAGAAGCCCTGATGAGTGAAGCCCTGAGTGAATTTGTGTTGTTGACATGGATACAGCCATAAAAATGACCAAGGCCTCAGATCCATGGGAATATTGGCAAAGCCTTTGCCCATATGGGTCAGGCTTCCTCTGGTCCAAGTATGAACATTTATAGACCAGATCAGTGTATAGGAAAACTGCAGCTTCCTCTTCATGTATGTTTACAGCTGAGACTGCAGGCCTACAGAGACCTCTGCTGTTCCTTGGATTTATCAGGTTTTTAATCTCAATTTCTGACTCCTGAGTTTTTAATTAATACTAGTGCAATTTGGGTCAAATGCTGCATCCGACACCCAGTGCGGGGCATGTATTTCCACATAGGACCCGAGAAACCTTCAAAAAAGTTCCAAACACACAAACACAGGGCCTGATGCACCTTCTAGTCCTGCGGTCTCTCAGGCAGGCCATGGTATACAGAGACACAGCTCCCGGCCACTGCCTGCCTGCCTGAGCCAGCCAGCACCATGTGCGGAGCCACAAAGTGGGCTTAAGGCTTGGCTCACATGGTCAGAGAAGGCTGCAGGAGTGCAGTAAAGTAGTTAAGGCCGAGAAAATCAGTAAACAGATACAATAAAAAATACCCATAAACAGTCATAGTAAATATAGCTTAAAAATAATAAGGTAAAGCCTCTAAAGAGAGAGAGTAAAGTAATATAAAAGAAAAAAGCCATGTAAAGATGGGAAATACACAGAGCATCTGGATCCGGTATGGTGTTGTACTGACTTTGAATTTTTTGAATGCTGATGAGCAAACGGTAGCTGCTGAGAGACACTGGATTGTGGAAGGGACTGCTGAATTAAACCAGGCTACATACTTTAGAGATGTCTTGGCTTCAGAATGGAAGTCGCATGATGTGTTGTGTTGGGGGAGAGGTTATGCCTTTGTTTCCACAGGAAACAAAAAGTTATGGTTCTCTTCAAAATTAATGAATATCAGATTTGATTGGGGGAGACTTCCTGAAAATCTTGGCTACAGACATGAAAAAAGAAACCAAGAAAGACTACAGAACAGGTGATGTATATGCTGATCTCTCTACATGGGAACAGCTCTGAGACTGGATGAGACATGATAAATCTTGTTGGCTACAGAGTCCTCATGACTTATTATTACATGCCGTCTTTCATATGGTATGGATAGAGGTTTGGTTGTACAGTCTAAAAAAAACTTATAAAGTTAATAGATGCCTTTTACCTGCTCAAACATAAAACAAACAAAAAATCATCTCTAATTGATATTTATGCACACTGAACATTCCATACTTGTGTTAACGCATATATATATATATATATATATATATATATATATATATATATATATATATCTCCTTTAAAAGTTTATGTGTTTTCAGGAAAAAAAAGGATCAGACATCAATAAAGACAAGTAGGCCAGGTGATCCATCCTCTCAGAATGCCTCTGTTGCAGTTTTCTCAAAATTCTGCATCTAGAACTATTTCAAAGCTGCTAGATAAGATGGTCCAGTCTCACAGACTATCCATCCAAGACTTTAGATAAGCTCTATACTTTCCCATCACATACAGACTAAACCAAAAAATTATACGGCTAGCTCTCCCAGGACTTGACCATTATCCAAACTTTCTCAGGATCCCCTAAAGATGCCAGTTCCCCAAGACAACAGGAAGCAGTCTAGAGAACATGCCTCCCACATTCCCAAGAGGTGGGGTGGGTGGTTTTTGGTTATTTGGGTGGGTTATGGATGTTTGTCATCATTTAGGGGGGTTGGTTGCAAGTTGTTATTGGTCATGGTCAGGAAAAAAGCTGAACAAAGGACATTAGATTCAGAGATCTCTTTCTGAAGGGTAAAAGAGAATATAGTATAGAAATGATGGGATAAAAGGGTGGATTGTTGAGTCTACTTTTGAGCAACCACTAGTTTCAAATATTTTACATTGGTATGGATTTTTATATACTGATACATACTTAAGGTTATTTTTGTTATACTGTATATATGTTTCTACTCTTGTTTAAGATATTGTACCTAGGCAACTCATTTAAAAATGTATTTTAAAGTTTTAGTCTTTGAAAGCTATTTAGGATATTAAAGAAAGACAGGTTAGTAGTTAGTCATCTATAACAATTAAACTTATAGTCTGTTAGGTATATTTTCAAGGTCAAATAGAGATGTATTTTAAATAGATGGATGGCCTTCAAACATTTCAAAGACCTTCAGAATGTGGCATTTAAAATGTTTTAATAACATAAAGCTTTTCATGACAGTGAGCCACATCTGCTCCTGGAAGCACCAATTTACTTAACAAAAGGATAGTGGGCATCAAAGAACCTCCATATGAGTTTGCCTTTATTGTGGCAAAGTTAGCCACTGGGCAAAGTAACTGCCCTTGCCTTGACTTCTGGAAGTATGCTGTCCAAATTGGACACACAGGATACAAAAAAAAGTGACTGCCAAACTTTCCCAAGACAAGGCAGGACAGTCCTTCAAAATTCCTGCTTCACAGTCAGATATTCTAGGCCTATAAGTTAAAGATAGATGTCCCAACATTGCAGAGGAACACTGGGTAACTGTCCAGGAAGCCAGATGTTTTCTGTCATTTCTATAGTTTTGGAAGTTGTTTGCTCTACACTTCCTGTTTATTCAGGTAATATTATATCCTTCTCAGGTCTCTGATGGGGTTGAAGACTAGATAGTTATTGTTACAGTTTTCCTTGTTACCTCGTTAGAAAAGAAAATAAGAGATGTAAATTTTATGAAGCTAAGAAACATAAAAGCTTAAGTTGTTTATCTAAGAAGATGTTTTATGTCTAAAAAATATTTGTGATGGTAATACAAATTATGATAAAAAATGGTTTAGGTATAAAACTTTGGACTCACTAAGATGGGATAGATAATACAGTACTTTCTCTGAATTTACCAAATACAAATAAACTGGACATTGTGAGTGTAATTCTTACCTGATAATTGTTTTTATTGTATATAGTTTTACTATGTTAGCGTTAAAATCTTTCCTTTTTATTTAGACAAAAGGGGGGAAATGTTGTGGGGCATTTGTACACTGTGAGAAGATGTGTTGCTGTGATTGGTGTAATAAAAAGCTGAACGGGGAAAAAGTGAGAGTGGCTTTTACCACAAGACTCCACTGATGGGCAGCACACTGTCCTGCAACATGATCCTGCAGATGCCAAGTTGAGGCAGCAGAGTGGAGACACGGCAAGGGGGGCTCTGTTCGTCACTTCTAGTGAGCCAGCCCTTCTGAGGTTCTAGCTGCTATGATGGGTTTCAGGTCTAGACTCTTTTCTGGGAGCCCTTAAGATTTATTGCCTCACAGGAGTTTGAGGGCAACATCTGACCCATGCATCTTTGAAGATGGAATCCCTGGATCCAGCTAGGAGCCACACATTAGTGTGCAAACAAGATTCCACATTTAATTTAGCACCGCACACTTGAAGATCCACGTGTTCTATTTTAAAAAACCTGGACACAGTAATGAGCCTTCATCTCTGTTCTCTGCAGCCGGATGTTTCAGAGCTGGGCTGGTGTGTCTGATGGCTTGCGGTGTGCATGCATTTCCTCCTTGGGACTAAACACCACTCCATGCAGATCTCATTTCTGCTCTTTAAGGATGCCTTTTAATAGCTAATCTTCTGTTTTAATATCTTGCTTGCTAAATGTGTTGAGATAATTAGGTGATAGACCTAGACAATTACTCTGTGGGCAGAGAGCAGACAGCTTCTCATATTTATATAAATACACATGGCTTAAATAAAACACCAACTGCCTGCGTTCAGGGCCCATATGAATCAGGCCACTTGGGAAGCTGCTGGTTTGCACTGGCTGTTTGGGCTTGTTTTGTGGTTCATTTGTTTGTTTGCTTTTCCACAGGACTGATCAGGCAATTCAGTCCATAGTTGAAAAAACTGGAGTCCTGGATAGACTGGGCCAGCTGGAAGTCAGGCAGTAACTTAGTGTAGGTTGGAGGACACTGGCTTGTTTGGGGCTGCATGAATGGGGCTGACCTGATTCTCTTTGAGGAGCCTGGCTGCTCACTGCATACTGGTATCAGCTGACCTGGGACAGGAGAAGTGCATACTCAGAGTGTCACACCGTTGCGCATGAAGGATATGTTGGCTTGGAGACACACCCTGGTTGTACTTCACAGTTTGCTCGCTCTGGAACACTGGCCTATGAGGAAGAGTTGAATTCTTAAGCCTTATAGTAGGTGAAATTTACAAAGTCAAGTGACTGCCTTGAAGACTTCGCCACAGTGTAGAATATGGCAGAAATACTCTAACCCTGTAGCTAGCCCTTCACTGCGGTCACTTCGGTGGCAATGACTTTACTATTTTCTGGACAGGGTTCACTGCATTTGTGATCTCCTTTAGTGTCTGACTTATGTCAACCCTTAGCTCTTGTAGGCTCTGCTTCTTACCCCCCGGGGCTCCAGCCTGGAGAGCTTGTCATTGTCTGCCTCATTTCTGCTCTCTGAAGTAAACCTACACTGCGCTAGGAGGAGCTTCTGTAACGAAGAGCCACAGACCTCTCCAACATCAAGGGCTCTGTGGGCCACTCTCCCAGGAAACACAAGAATGCTTGCTCCTCCACCTCCCAGGATGGAGTTCCCTGCAGCCTAGGCACCAAGACACCACTACCACTTTTGCCCTGAATCGACATACCACAACACACACATATATACACATATAAATATACACACATATACACATACAAACACACATATACACATTCAAATATACACACATACAAGCACACATACACATACAAATACGCACATATATACAGACACATACACACATATACATACAAATACACACAT
>CABHPP010124884.1:954-12178 GCA_902168425.1 Peromyscus attwateri | reverse complement strand
GGGTAAGGATCAAAAGAGGAATCACTCTGTGTGGCTGGTGTCTCTTCCTGTGAATTTTGTGGTTTATTCATACGGAATCCATGGAATTATGGAGCCCTAGCTCTTATAGCTAATTCTAATAACCATATGGCTAAGCAGACATGTATGGCATTGTGAACACTGTAATCCTAACCGGATTGGGAAAAGGCATAGCAAAAGAACTGGGGAGCATGTCAGAAAAAGTTTGCCTCTGTGAACCAGGGTTTAGGTCTGGCTTTTACGTTCACTTGTATAGAGTAAACCAAACATGCACTTAAAAGGTTAACATGTGAGGGGCTCAGGAGATGGCTCAGAGGCAAGAGCACTTGCTGAGTGCTCGCTGGGCAAGCAGAGAACCTGACTCTGGAGGGGAGTGGGCAAATCACTGTGCTACCACTGTAGCCACAGAACAGCTCCAAGTTCAGAAAAGACCCTCTCTCAAGGTAATGGAGAAATGATAGAGAACACTCAATGATCTCTAGCTTCTTGCGTGCACATGGGCTATGCACACCTGCATACATGTAAAAACACACACACATATGCACATATACACGTGTGTATATGCACACATTAAAACATTTACTGTGGCATAATACATCTAACAAAATTGATTGCCTTAACTATTTTAAAATGGCACTAAGTACATTCCCCTGCCCAGCAAGGGGTCAGAAGATTTCTAATCTTGGGCTTGGGATGTGCTTCAGGGCCTAGCAACATAAGACTCTGGTTTCAACACCCAGCACTACAAAACAAAACACCCACAATGACTTCTACCTACTACCCGAAAAGCAAAAAGCTGAGCCGTGTGAAGAGGAAGGGCTGAGCATCAGGAGGGATGTTGCACAGGCATGAAGCATCCACTATGGAGCATTTGTCTTCAGAAAACCACTTACAGAGGATTTGTTTGGGGTCAGTTTCAGAGATCCACAGTCTCTTGGCTCAAATAGTTCTGGGTGTACACATGGGAAGGCTCAACACCATAGGAGTGAGCAGGTGGTGAAGTGGGATGGCTTACCCCATGGTGGAGAGACAGACAGGAAGGGACTGGTCTCAGATACCTGTAATCCCACCACTCAGGAGGTGGACCCATTCAAGGTCATCCTCCACTACATATCAAGTTTGAAGCCAGCCTGGGCTACATAAGACCTGCCACAAACAAACATATGCCCCACATTTACACTGTTTAAAGTCAGAGAACATCTCCCAACCCATCTATTGAAGGCACTTTTAAATATTCCTAAGCCCTGCAGTAGAGCAGACAGTACTAATGACTTAGGGTTGTGCCAACTGAACCCAGTAACGAATGAATGTACTTGGAACAGTTCTTACAAGGATGGCAAGAATTACAGTTAGCTGCACTCAGCTAGCAAGAGAACAGGTTAGGTAACAATCAAGACCCTCCTCCGAGATTGCAGTTACTTCCTTGCATAATCTACTAAAATGAAGATGTTAACGATGACATATTCAAGTTCCTAAATCTGGATACTAAAAACAACTGTTCTAATACGCGGTAGGGAAATGAGATTTAAAATGACACAGGTGTGAAAGCAAGCCGTGGCTCATCTGCAAGGGTAGCTTTATCTTTCCCTCCCGTGCTAGGGACGGCTCTGGGGCCACACCCATGCTAAGCATGTGCTCCCTGTCATTGGGCCCCCAGCCCCTAGCCTACAGCACTGCACATTAAAAAGTGTGAGTATACTGAGTCCTGGCAGCAGGGCCACACTGCTGGACAGCTATCTACTACAAGTGGAAACCAGAATGGTTCTGTTCGCTCATGCAGTAAGAACTTGAAGAAAAGGTTGGAATGAACAGAACTCAAGAAAAATGACAAGCCGGGCGGTGGTGGCGCACGCCTTTAATCCTAGCACTCAGGAGGCAGACCAGGCGGATCTCTGTGAGTTCGAGGCCAGCTGATCTACAAAGTGAGAAAGTGAGTTCCAGGACAGGTTCCAAAGCTACACAGAGAAACCCTGTCTTGAAAAAAAAGAAGGAGAAGGAGGAAGGAATGGAAGAAGAAGAACCACTGAATAGGCAGAAGAGATATGAGTAAACCTATAGACACTTTGGCCTGTGCTAACCGTTTAGTTAAGACATCTGGGGACTGGGCTCACAGGGTACAATGTGAGGACTGGAGTTTGGGTCTCCAGAACTCATGTGTCCTAGTTTGCTCTCTATTGCTTTGATAAACAGCATGACTGAAAACAACTTGGGAAGGAAAGGGTCGGTCCATCATGAAGGGAACTAAGAGCAGAAACCTGGAGGCAGGAAGTGAAGCAGAGGCCACTGGCTTGCTCCTCATGACTTGTTCAGCTTGCTTCCTTCTATCATTCCCCCCAGAAAACTACCAGCATATTATGTAAAAATGGTTGTGGTGGCATGTGCCAGTAACTGCAGTGTTCCTACAGTGAGATGGGAAGTAGTTCTCGGGCCAGCTAGCGAGTGTGTGCAGTGGTTTAACAGCAAAGAGGCCCGGTCTCAAACAAGTTGAACGCCAGTAGCTGAGGTTGTCCTCTGACCTCCACATCAAACATCCACCCTGCCCCTTCTTCCCTTCTCTCCTCTCCTTTCCTCTCCTCTCCTCTCCTCTCCTCTCCCCTTCCCCCTCTCTCTCTCTCTCTCTCTCTCTCTCTCTCTCTCTCTCTCTCTCTCACACACACACACACACAGAGTTTTTTTGTTTGAAATGAAAACACCACGAAATATGCACCTGAGAATGTAACTATCTGGGGGTGGGGCAGAGCTCAGTGGGACAGCACTTGCTTTGGACACGTGAGACCCCAGACTTCATTTCTAGCACCTCCTTACCATACTTCTATCACAGGAAATGGACTCTTTCCTGGTGGTAACTGTGATAGGCTTTACTTCTAAGAGCATTTGCTTTGGAAGGACTGGATGAGAAACCATGCCAGCTTTGCCCGATTCTCTCCCAAAGCACTGCCTACTTCAAGGATTCCCTTAGGACAGATTCACTCTCCTTGGACTATGTCTTTGAGAAAATAAACAGGAATAGACATCACTTGCATGTAGTAGTTTGAGGATAAACAATTCTTCATGTTATAAAGTAACTACAACACTAATGATTTCTAATTTTTAACACTTTTTCCCCCACGTTTATATGTGTGCCCAAGTGTATGAATGTATACCAGGCATGCAGGATCTGTGGAGGCTAGAACAGGACATCAGATCCCCTGTAACTGGAGTTACAGGTGGTTGTGAGCCACCATGTAGGCGTTGGGAAGTGACTCTATCCTCTGCAAGAGCAGCAAGTACTCTTAACTGCTGAGCCATCTTTCCAGGCCTGTGTGAGACAAGGTCTCACATATCCCAGGACAGCACCCAAATCTAGGTAGCTTGAGGGTAACCCTGAGCTAGCCCTCCTCCCTCCACCATGTCAGTGCTATGGTTACAGGTGTGGGGCACCATGCTGGTTTAGGAAGGGCTGGCTATGGAACCCAGGACTTTGAGCATGTTAGGCCAGTACCTGCCAACCAAGACAAGTGCCCAACTGACCCATGATTTCTCAATGTTTTTGTTTGTTTGCTCGCTTGCTTTTTGAGACAGGGTTTCTCCATGTAACCCTGGCTGTCCTGGAACTAGCTTTGTAGACCAGGCTGGTCTCAGCTCAGAGATCCACATGCCTCTGCCTCCTGAGTGCTAGGATTAAAGATGTGCATCACCACCACCTCAAGATTTCTCCGTGTTTTAAATGACCTTCTAGAGCTGTGTCTAATTTTCAGCTATTTTGTTGTTTGCTTACAAGTGTGGCTATTCAAGAGACTTGAGGACTTAGTAATGAAGGCCCTACGCTCTCAGAATGGCTGGTTCCTTCTAGACTCAGCCTCAAAGAACAATTTTTTTTTTCCTTGCCCAGAACTCCATCAAAGTGACTGCCATCTCCTCACCAGTGCAAGCGCTCAGAACCATGGAGAGCTACAGAAACAAAGCTAAGCTCTGCCCAGGAGCTCCAACCCAGTCAACTGTCTTTGTTTCAATGGGGCTACCGTGTCCAGAATTAGGATCGTTCTTTCCAATCTGTCCCAGTCCTCAAAGAACATCTATCTCAGGGCTGGAGCGATGACTCAGAGGTTTAGAGCACTGGCTGTTCTTACAGAGGATCAGGACTGATTCCTAGCACCCACATGGCAGCTCACAACCACCCATAGCTCCAGTTCCAGGGGACTCGACACCCTCTTCTGACTTCTGTGGGCAACAGGCATGCACATGGTGCACATACATACATGCAGGCAAAACATTTATACACGTTAAGAAAAAGAATTCATGTTTCTCTGGAAAAGTAGAAAAAGTATGTTCTTATAATGTAAGTATGAGGACAACAGTTTAAGCAATGATACGAAATTCTTTCCAAGGATGCTTCCAAGAGGTGTCATCCTACTACATTTCAAGAAGAGAAAGCTGAAGGAGATGAGGGCCTTTAGACAAAGGTATATACTATCTTCAGGTAGCAAGTGAGTAGGGCAATGAGACCTGAGGCTCAGATGTTGGTTGAGTATCTATTCTACCCAGAGGTCCTTGGAAATCCCAGAAAAGTTTGAACAAGCGATGAGGCTATATATTAATATCAGAAAAATTAAGGATTTCTTTGGGAAAGGCGTGGATACAGATGGAGCCAGCTTTTGAGCCTTCATGAAGATAGTAGTTGCAGGAATAGGTAGGAATGTTTGAGAAATATTTAGGAGGTTAACTTACCAATTTGGTGTCACTCAAGGGGGACTGAAGAAGGAGTCAAAGATACTGCCTCCAAGAGACTAGCCTATAGGCATGCCTAGGGGGTATATTCTTGATCAATGATTGACGATGTGAGAGGGAGAGGCCCACTGTGGGCAGTGGCACCCCTGGGCAGGTGGTCCTGGCTGGTATAAGCCAGCTGAGCAAGCCATAGGAAGCAAGCCAGTAAAACGGCATTCTTCCATGGCTTCTGCTTCAGTTCCTGCCTTGAGTTCCCGCTCTGACTTGATGATGGACTGTAAAGTTTAAGTGTAAGCTAAAGAAACCCTTTTATCCTTAAGCTGCTTTTGGTCACAGTATTTATCACAGCCACAGAAAACCCAACCAATACAGATGACTTACAGAATTTGGTCGTGGGCAATAAGGGGTAAACAGTAAGGGAAACTGCTGAGATGAAGCAGGTGAAGATGGAGAGGCTGGGATGGGGAGGCAGGATCAGTGTAGGTGCCCATGGGTCACAGAGCCCTGGAGTTTATCCAAAGCAGAGAGGATTGAGAAAGGTCAGCATACAATGGTCAGCATACAGGTGACTGCTAATGCTGGGGCAGGTGAAGTGACTCAGGAGAGCAGACAGAACAGGAAGAGTAGCCTGGCCTGAGAGGAAAGGAACTGTCTGCTGATGAGTTCACAAGGGAAATGAAAACTGCTGGCATTTGTGGAGATGAATTCTGAACCTTTCCATTTGATTGATTTGAAGAAAGGATATGGCTATGTAGCTCAGATTAGCCATGTCCAGCCCCTTCAATTTCCCTCATGTAGGAAGCCATGGACTTCTTTTAGGGAGATGGTTCTAAGTAGATTTGTTAAGAACTTGCAGGAAAAAGCTGACATGATGATGCAGGCCCGTAATCCATATATGTAGGAGATGGAGAAAAAGGTCAGAGTTCAACATTATCCTCCACGACAAAATGAGTTTTCGAGCCTAGCTGGGGCTGTGTGAGGCTGTTTTAATAAACAAAAACAAAATCCTTTTGGGGGGTGGGGTCATGCATGCTAGGCAAACACTCTACCAATTGATCTATATTACATCCTTAGCTCACTAAACAATTTTTACTTAGCATTAAATACTCAGCTGGTACTGGGGCCATTGGTAAGCTATGGTAAAAGCCTACATGAGTGTTTTCTCCAACAGACTCCAGAGTTCCACAAGTAGAGATAGGTGAGGTGGTCCAAGGGTTGAAGTTTATCAGGCACATGTACCAGGAGAGGGTGATAAATTTCTAGCCTAGGAAAGAAAGATGGATTAGAAAACTGAAGTCTATGGGGTATGGTGGCTCACACCTGTAAAATCAGCATCCAGGTTGAGTGAGAAAGTGTGAGTCTGGCCTACATAGTGAAAGAGGCCAACCCAGGTTACAGAGTGTGTCACAAAACACACACTACTGAAGGTCTTGGGTAAAAGTAAAGGGACAGTTGGAGAGAAGGTGTAACAATTGGGAAAGACAGGACATTTATGATTCTGGATGTGAAACTGTTCTTAGGAATAAGGACCAAGATACAGCAGTTGACAAGAGGTGATAATGAAGACAACTGGAGTTATGAAGGTCAAAATACAGAGATGGCGGGGCTGGAGAGATGGCTCAGTAGAGTTCTTGGGGCTCTTACAGAGAAATTTGGTTCCCAGCACCCACAATGGGCAGCTCAAACTGCATGCAACTCCAGGGGATATGGCACCCTCTTCTGGACTCCACAGGCACATGCATGCATGTGTGCATACTGAAACACAAACATGCACATAAGAGGTGTTGAGGTGACTGAAGTTAGCTAAATGTTTGGGATAGCTCAGGTGAGAGGCAAGGACTGTGACAGGGTGCAGGTTTAAGTGGCACAGAGGAGGGCTGCTTTTGGTATGATCAGCTCAGAAAACCACTAGGAAAAGATCCAGGCACTCTCCAATAGAATTCTGAGCACAATGAGGATGGCACTTATGAAAATCAGTGCAGGAACACTCCTAATCCTTTCCTCAGGTAGTAACAGGAAGCTATGATTGTGTTTAAGATGACAGCTCACTTTTTTTCCTTACTTTTATTTTTTTCTCTTTTTATTTCTTCTCTCATACATTACACCCCAACGACAGTTTCCCCTCCCTCACTCCTCCCAGACCCTCCCTTTCCCTCCCCTCCCCTCTCCCCCAGATCCTCTCCTCCTCCTTTCCTTCCCTTCAAAAAAAGAGCAGGCCTCCTAGGGATATCAACCGAACATGGCATAACAAGTTACAGTAAGACTGGGCACAGACCCTCTTATCAAGGTTGGATGAGGCAACTCAGTAGGAGGAAAAGGGTCCCAAGATCAAATGTAGTATCTGTTTTTATTTTTTCTTTTCTTTTTTTCCCCAGTCTTGAAACTTATATTTTCCAATGATAAGTAGTCACAAAACGTCAAAATTTCTAAATAATAATTCCATATGGTTCAAACTAATGCTTCATTTTCTTACTAATTTAAAAAGATGGTTTATTCTGTTCATTTTCATCATCACTCAGTACCAGGCAGTGATGGTACATGGCTTCCCCCCACCATTTTTATTTATTTATTTATTTTTCTATTATCAGCTTGATACAGTATAAATTCTTATCCTAATAGTGAAATGTTTCACTGAGGCTTGCCCAGTAATTGAGTAAAACCAAAACTTATTATAAGCCACAGTCATCCTAGGGTCCCCCCTGGTTCTGTGGGTTGCAGTCTGATTGTTCTTTGCTTTATATCTAGTATCCACTTATGAGTACATACCATGTTTGTCTTTCTGGGTTTGGGTTACCTCGCTCAGGATGATATTTTCTAGTTCCATCCATTTACCTGCAAATTTCATGCTGTCGTTGTTTTTCTCTGCAGAGTAGTACTCCATTGTGTATATGTACCACATTTTCTTTATCCATTCTTCAGGTGACAGGCATCTAGGTTGTTTCCAGGTTCTGGCTATTACAAATAGTGCTTCTATGAACATAGTTGAGCATATATCTTTGTGGTATGATTGAGCATTCCTTGGGTATATGCCCAAGAGTGGTATGGCTGGGTCTTGAAGTAGATTGATTCCCAATTTTCTGAGAAACCACCATACTGATTTCCACAGTGGTTGTACAAGTTTGCATTCCCACCAACAGTGGAGGAGTGTTCCCTTTGCTCTGCATCCTCTCCAACATTGACTGTCATTAGTGTTTTTGATCATAGCCTACATAGCACCTACACTTTTACCCAGGCTTCTAAGCAATCTTTCCAATAGTTGGGACTACAAGGGCATATGATTCTGCCTGGCTGTGATTCTGAATATAATAAAGTCCTTGCGCCGGGCAGTGGTGGCGCACACCTGTAATCCCAGCACTCGGGAGGCAGAGGCAGGTGGATCTCTGTGAGTTCGAGGCTAGCCTGGTCTACAGAGCTAGTCCAGGACAGGCTCCAAAGCTACAGAGAAACCCTGCCTCGAAAAACCAAAAGTCCTTGCTCTCCCCCATCCCTTTTTTTTTTTTTAAGATTTATTTATTTATGTATACAGTGTTCCGCATGCATGTGTCCCTGCAGGCCAGAAGATGGCACAAGATCTCATTATAGGTGGTTGTGAGCCACCATGTGGTAGCTGGGAATTGAACCTGGGTCCTCTGGAAGAACAGTCAGTGCTCTTAACCTCTGAGCCATCTCTCTAGCACGCCTCCCCCCATCCTTTAATCCCCAAGTTTAACACTACACAGGACACAAGGGAAGAAAATATGGCTAAGGCAACTGCCTACTGCACTATAGTTGTCTTGGAACATAAGTGATGTCTCCTCTCCTTTCCTTGTCTCACCACTCTTGGCTGCTGCTGCCTTAAGTGTTAGCTGTTTAACTCCACCGTAGTGGCTTTGTGGTCTTCTGAGGGAGGAGCAGTGACAGAATCCAGGGCACTGCACATGCTAACCACACATTAGAATTAAATTTCTAGTCTAATTTGCATGATTAACCCTTAAGTTCAAGTGTCAACTCGGAACAAAAAATGGCTCATAAAAATGCATAAAAATGAAAAAAAAAAAAGGTGGTCTAATGTGCTGAGAAACTTAGATGTCCTCCGCAGTTTCTGTGAACTTGCTAATTAATGTTTTCCCAGTGTACTTCAACTTGTCTCAAATGTTTATAAATTTATCAACTGACTTTTATGACTCTTTCACATTGAAGCCCATGTTAAAGGCTACTCTGCAGCAGCACTGGCCTGAGCACTTCATGTTCTGCTCAGCTTCCAAGTCACAGCTGGAATGCTCCTTCCTCTTGGAGGTCTTTATTCTATGAAGCTAGCATGGACCCTGGCTTCAACCTCTCTGCTCTTCCTAAGAGATAGATAAAAGGGCTGGAGAGATGGTTCTGTGACTAAGAACATGTTCTGCTCTTGCAGAGAACCCAAGTTCAGTTCCTAATATCTACATCCATCGGTGGTTGCTTACACACAAGAGCCAACTACAGGGGATCTGACACCTCTGGCCTCTGTGGACACCTGTACTCTTGTGCTCAACACCACCCATAAATCAAAAATAATAAAAATAAATAAAAGCTAGGTAAGTGCTGGTGAACTATCTGTTCATAGCCAACTTCCTCTCTGGCCCACAGGCTGCCTGTTTATCAAAGCATTCCCTTGGCCTCGTGCAGGTGCTGGACTCTCTTAACTCCTTATCAAGCACAAAATTCCTGGCCGAGAGGACCAGGTAACTCCCATCTGTACAAACTTTTCCCACTGTACCATACTGACCTGCCTCAAACACATACACAAAACAACTCCCTACAATTTCATATTGCAACAGCAAGGAAGTGAAATGTGGTTACAAACACTACTATGGCCATGCAACTTAACAGAAGATAGACACACAGACAACACGAAAGTAAGGTGCTAGCTGGGAAAAGGAAGGGGTTTAGTGGGAGCACGAGTGGAGAAACTGATGGAGAGGTATATGTTTATTGAAATACATTATGTACATGTATGAAAATGTCATATGAAACCCATTATTAGGTATCCATTGGAAAGCACTATATGAACAAAGAAAAATAGAAGTTAATTTATGATAAAATTTCAACTTTCTTTTATTTATAAGCAATAGTTAGATTCATTTTCCACAAGCCATTTGACCTAGGAGAAAGAATTTCACCAAGGCTGTACAAAATGAAATAATGAGTAAATGGTGTTGGTTTATAGACATGACATGTCATGTTTCATGTACAGTTAGAATATTTCACCCTGATTCAAACTCCAAACCTAATATATGTATTAATTTCAGGGGTCTAAGTATCTCTTTTGTAGCCTAGATGTTAGGCTCTAAAAGATTTCTAGCTCCTACAACTAAAAAAATACTCCATTTTTTCCTGTCTAGCTCTAGTAGTTTCAATTCTCAACAGAGCCCCAACTTCCTATTTGAATTTACAAAATAACTAGACATTAGAACTAACCTAAAAGCACAGTCAGTCAGATGTAGTGGTGTATGTACTGTAATCCCAGCCCTGGGGAGGCTGAAGCAAAAGGACGGCTGTGGGTTCAAGACTAGCCTAGGCTATATAACAAGATTGTCACAAACAGCAAAAGTACAAAAACAAAAAACCCAACAATTTCTTTTCACAAAGCAGCCAAATTAGTTGCCTGTAAAGCAGCTAGCAAGAATATAGGGCTTGAATCAACCCCACACTACCAGATGTAGAATTAGGATACAGTCAGATTTTTTGTTTTGTTTTTTGAGACAAGATCTAGTAGTCCAGGCTAGCCTATAACTCTGTGATCTTCCTGTCTCAGCTCCCTGAGTACTGGACTTACAACCATGAGTCATCATGCTAGTCTACAATTTAATAGTTGGCCTGATTTTATTCAAAGGAAGCTGGGGGCTGGGCACACACCTTTAATCTTAGCTCTCGGAGGTAGAGGCAAATGAATCTCTGAGTTTTAGGCCAGCCTGGTCTATATAGCATGTTTCAGGACAGGCAGAGCTAATAGAGACTCTATTAAAAAAAAAAGGGGGGGTGGGAGGGGGAGGGGGGAGAGAAGGCAGGCTGGGGTTGCAGCTGTGTGATGTTTGCCTAGTATACATAACTCACACAAGTAGATTCTCACTAAACACAGCATGGATAAGAGGTATCAGGTTCGCTTTTACTGACATTTCTTCTGTCCACTCTTGCCCTCCAGCCTTCCCATACTTATGCCTTAAATCAAACACATTTAAGGTAAGTTTCAGACAAATGGGAAATGACAGCAATTTCAGAGCTTC
This sequence comes from Peromyscus attwateri, assembly GCA_902168425.1. NCBI lineage: Eukaryota > Metazoa > Chordata > Mammalia > Rodentia > Cricetidae > Peromyscus > Peromyscus attwateri. Next base: position 1,211 of record CABHPP010124884.1, on the reverse strand, counting down.
AAAGACTTCTCAGCTAACAGGCCACAACTCTGTTCGGCTGCTGTCTTGGCCAAGTGGCCAAAGAAAACATTCTTCACAGGATACCTGTTACATTTTCTCAACCATTACTGGTTGAGAAAGCTCTGATTTCTAAGACACTAGAAAGCTTTGCACAGCTATCACAATCCTTTCACAAGCCTATGCTTGTTCTGGTCTACCTCCCCAGCAAATGGGACGATCTGGAGCAAGCTGGAACTTTTTTTTTGTTTTTTTTTTTT
>CABHPP010124882.1:18059-40601 GCA_902168425.1 Peromyscus attwateri | reverse complement strand
AGTGAGATGATCATGTGGTTTTTTTCTTTCAGTTTGTTTATATGGTGTATTACATTGACGGACTTTCGTATGTTGAACCACCCTTGCATCCCTGGGATGAAGCCTACTTGATCATGGTGGATAATTGTTTTGATGTGTTCTTGGATTCTGTTTGCCAGTATTTTATTGAGTATTTTTGCATCAATGTTCATGAGGGAGATCGGTCTGTAGTTCTCTTTCTTTGTTGTATCCTTGTTTGGTTTAGGAATCAGGGTAATTGTAGCCTCATAGAAGGAGTTTGGTAATGTTCCGTCTGTTTCTACTGTGTGGAACAATTTAGAGAGTATTGGTATTAAGTCTTCTTTGAAGATCTGGTAGAATTCTGCGCTGAAACCATCTGGCCCTGGGCTTTTTTTGGTTGGGAGACTTTTAATGACTGTTTCTATTTCCTTAGGAGTTATTGGACTATTTAAATAGTTTATCTGGTCTTGATTTAACTTAGGTATGTGGTACCTATCCAGAAAATTATCCATTTCTTTTAGACTTTCCAGTTTTGTGGAATAGAGGTTTTTGAAGTATGACCTGATGATTCTCTGGATTTCCTCAATGTCTGTTGTTATGTCCCCTTTTTCGTTTCTGATTTTGTTAATCTGGATGTTCTCTCTCTGTCTTTTGGTTAGTTTGGATAAGGGCTTGTCTATCTTGTTGATTCTCTCAAAGAACCAACTCTTTGTTTCATTGATTTTTTGTATTGTTCTCTTTGTTTCTATTTTATTGATTTCAGCTCTCAATTTGATGATTTCCTGGCGTCTATTCTTCTTGGGAGACTTTGCTTCTTCTTGTTCTAGAGCTTTCAGGTGTGCTGTTAAGTCCCTAGTGTGAGATTTCTCCAACTTCTTTATGTGCGCATTTAGTGCTATGAATTTCCCTCTTAGCACTGCTTTCATAGTGTCCCATAGGTTTGGGTATGTGGTGTCTTCATTTTCGTTGATCTCTAGGGATTCTTTAATTTCTTTCTTTATTTCTTCCCTAACCCATTGGTGATTCAGTTGAGCATTATTCAGTTTCCATGAGATTGTAGGTTTTCTGTAGTTTTTGTTGTTGTTGAAATCTAACTTTAGACCTTGGTGGTCTGATAGAACACAGGAGGTTATTCCAATTGTTTTGTATCTATTGAGAATTGCTTTGTGGCCAAGTATGTGGTCAATTTTGGAGAAGGTTCCATGGGGTGCTGAGAAGAAGGTATATTCTTTTTTGTTAGGATGGAATGTTCTGTAGATATCAATTAAGTCCATTTGGGTCATGACTTCAGTTAAGTCCTTCATTTCTCTGTTAAGTTTCCATTTAGGAGATCTGTCCAGTGGTGAAAGTGGGGTATTGAAGTCTCCCACTATTAATGTGTGGGGTTTTATATGTGGTTTAAGCTTTAGTAGTGTTTCTTTTACATATGTGGGTGCCCTTGTATTTGGGGCATAAATGTTCAGAATTGAAATTTCCTCTTGGTGGATCCTTCCTGTGATGAATATGTAATGCCCTTCTTGATCTCTTTTGATTGATTTTAGTTTGAAGTCTATTTTGTTGGCTATCAGGATGGCTACACCCGCTTGTTTCTTAAGACCGTTTGATTGGAAAGTCTTTTCCCAGCCTTTTATTCTTAGGTAGTGTCTGTCTTTGTATTTGAGGTGTGTTTCTTGTATGCAACAGAAAGATGGGTCCTGCTTTCGTATCCATTCTGTAAGCCTGTGTCTTTTTATAGGCGAATTAAGTCCATTGATATTAAGAGATATTAATGACCAGTGATTGTTCATTCCTGTTATTTTTTTGGTGGTAGTGTGTCTGTACTTCTTATCTTTGGGGTTTACTGCTGTGGGGTTATCTTCTGGCTTTCAAAGTCTCCATTGAGAAATCGGGTGTTATTCTGATGGGTTTGCCTTTATAGGTCACTTGGCCTTTTTCCTTTGCTGCTCTTAATATTCTTTCTTTGTTCTGTATGTTTAGTTGTTTAAATATTATGTGGCGAGGGGACTTTTTTTGGGGGTCTAGTCTGTTTGGTGTTCTATAGGCTTCTTGTATCTTCATTGGCATTTCCTTCTTTAAGTTGGGAAAGTTTTCTTCTATGATCTTGTTGAATATATTTTCCGTGCCTTTAAGTTGGTATTCTTCTCCTTCTTCTATCCCTATTATTCGCAGGTTTGGTCTTTTCATGGTGTCCCAGATTTCTTGGACATTTTGGGTCATGACTTTGTTGGCTTTAGTGTTTTCTTTGACTGATGAATCTATTTCTTCTACCGTATCTTCAACGCCAGAGATCCTCTCTTCCATCTCTTGCATTCTGTTGGTTATACTTGCATCTGAAGTTCCTGATCGTTTACTTAGATTTTCTATTTCCAGTATTCCCTCTGTTTGAGTCTTCTTCATTTTTTCTATTTCCCTTTTCAGGTCTTGGACTGTTTCCTCCATCTGTTTCATTGCTTTTTCATGTTTTTCTTTCAGTGCTTTATTGTTTTCTTCCAGGACTTTATTTTTTTCTTCTACTTTAATTGTCCTTTCCTCTAGGTTTTTACAGCGCTCTTGCAATTTTTTTGTATTTTCCTCTATATAAGCCTCTATCTTCTTCATGATGTTATTCATAAGGCTGTTTCCTTCTGCTTCTTCCAATTTTTGATGATCAGCTCTAGATGTTGGAGGAGGGCTAGGTTCTGGTGATGCTGTATTGCTCTTCATTTTGTTGTATGTACTTCTGCCTGGACGTCTGCCCATCTCCTTGTGTTCGATCTTGGTCTTATCAGCTCACTTGGTGGAGAAAGAGCTGACAGATTCGGGAAGTCTCTCTCTTTTGTCCAGATGGGACTCTCTTCTCCAACTGGGAGGTGCGAGGCAGGTTGGGAGCTCTTGTTCAGATGGGAAGGCCGAAGCAGGATGGGAGCTATTGTCCAGATGGGAAGTCCCAGGCAAGATGGCAGCTCTTGTTCAGAAGAGAAGTCCTGGGCAGGATGGGAGCTTTGTCCAGAAGGGAAGTCCTGGGCAGGATGGGAGGTTTGTCCAGAAGGGAAGTCCTTCTGGGGCAGGCTGGGAGCTTTGTCCAGAAGAGAAGTCCGTCCGGGGCCGGCTGGGTGCTTTGTCCAGAAGGGAAGTCCCTCCGGGGCAGGCTGGAGCTGGGGGCCGGTCTCTAAGTCTCAGGAAGTGGCAGGGGTCTCCGGGGGTGCTGGACTTGGGGGCAGGGCTTGGAGACTTCAGGGGATCTTGGGGAAGGGGGCCCTTCCCGGTAGGGGTGGGGGTAGAAGGGAACCTGCCCGCTGGCCAGAACTTGGGGCCAAGGTGTGCAGGTCTTGCCAGGGGCGACTGGCGCCCAAGGATGGGATCTAGGGTGAGGGCGGGCACTCACCTTTGTCCAGAAGGGAAGTCTCACGTTCAGAACTTATATCTGTCTCTCTATAGGATCCTTATTCTGTTTTGCACAGAAGATTTTCTTGTTAAACTTTGTGCCTTGAATAATACAATATTCAACAAGATGTCTATAATAATCACAGGACTAAATGCAATGCACTATGCTTTTATTTAATGATAAATTACTTTGTACTTTTCCTCAATGAATAAATAACTCTATGTTGTTAATATCAAACAGACAAGTAACAGAGGGTCACTTGGAGAGGCCTATTCGAGACGACATGGCAACAGTGGATAAATGGGACCTCTTGCTCTGCTTTCATGAATGACAAAAAGCAATCTGTGTGTTGAGAAAATTTTCCCTTGAATGTTTTATTTTACTGCTGAGTGATTGAACTCATTAGCTAATTGCCAAGGATACTCACTATGCTGTAGTTTTTTTTCTTTTGTAGAAAGTCTTGAATTTTGATTAGACTTGAATTAGGATTATTTTGCTGAAATAAACCAAGGACTGCTTTCTGGTTCCCATTTCAATTTGCTCTTGTTACAGCTCTATTTCCAGACTCCATGAACAGGAGTCTATGTGGAAGATTTTTATTGCAATAAGGACAACTTATGGAAAAATTCTTTGTTATGATCCATGAGAAAAAGAACTAACTGGACTGTGACTCAAGGTGTAAATAAGTTCATGTCTGCATCAATTGGAATTGACATGAAATATTTGTTCTTAATTTTGAGCACTGAGAACTCAACCTGAAGCAGGGTGGAAGAGACAAGCTTTACTGACTTCTCATTATGATCAAAATTCTTCACATAACTTTAACTTTACTTTCAAAGCTTTGTTTTTGAGCAACTGTGACAGTTTGTAAGAATAAATGAGATTACAGATGGGGACACATGATGTCCTCCAAGTGGTGCCATGCATCCTCTGCCTGCTGATTTTAATCAGTCTATTTCATGCACCTGAGATGTCAAACCAGGGAGCTTTTTGTTTGACCAATAGCTTTATCACCCCCTCATTTTTTTTGGTAATAACATAGCTCACAGATTAATTGATGCTTTGCTTTGTCATTTATAAATAGCTTTGACTACCTTGGGCAGAGGGTCCATAAGCTAAAAAGTTGTACAAATCTATTACTGGGAAGGCACTGGAAGATTACATTTTGCAAATTAAAAACTAAAGCATTGGTTGTTAGATCAGTGGTAGGGCATGCATGCTAATTTTAACTTCAGAAACAGAGAGAGAGAGAGAGAGAGAGAGAGAGAGAGAGAGAGAGAGAGAGATTATAGGTAGGTAGATAGATACATGATGGATGGTAAATAAAATGAAGATTGATAAATCATACATATATAGATGATAGATAAGTTAGGGAGAGATGACTGAAAGATGACAAATAGATGCATAGGTGATTGATGGTTGGTAGTTAAGTAGATAGGTAGATTATTGATAGATAATAATAGAGATGTAGATGATAGATATACAGATAAATAAGTGATATATATATGGATTATTGGTAGATAATATGCAAAATAATTTCTTTGTAACTAACCTCAAGAAAACCTTTTTTGAAATGCAATAAGCTAGATAAGTTTCTGTGCCAATTAGTACATCAAAGACTGATACAGAAGACAAGTAAAATGCATAAACTTTAGAAGGCATGTTAAGATCACAAAATCCAATGTGTTCAATCAATAGAGATGATAGGATTTGATATGAATAGAAAACAATAATGACAAACTACTAATACTCACTAGAAAATATAATATGGAAAATAAACTCATATGTGTGATCTACCAAACACAGAAAATACAAAAGAGTCAATTTAATCCAGCTCTATAGGATATTTATGAAGAAATCATAGAAAATATTGACTTATAAAAAGTCTTATTTAAAACTCCATGTCATATTCTTATACAGGAACGACACATGCACAAATAGGGCAATTCATTGAATTTAAAAAAAACTCAGCTATGACAGAAACTTAAGGTCTGATACAATTCATTTCTCTTTTAAACTTAGAACATTTTTCTATAGTTTAACAAAAAACAAAGCATTTTGGCAGTTAGCCTAAATAGTTTTGTAGTTTTAAAAGATGATAAAACATGGCCAGATATTGAAATATATGGTAATTTTAGACAACTAATTAGAGCAGAAAAAAAGTGTGATTTAATAAGAAGAAAGTGTTCTCCCAAATGTACATACTTACATTTGAAATAATGAGATTCATAATAAAATAGTGATTTTTAGTCAGTGGGAAGAGGAAGGATTACTCAGTTAAGAAAATGAGGCAATTAGTTTAATATAGGAGCAGGATGAAGCAGAGTTAGAAATATAATGGAGGAATAATTCACGTATGTTATCAGCTCAAAATAATATCCTATCAATTTTTCTTATGTTGAAATTGACTAGAAAATTTAAAAAAACAGAAAACACACAAATCAATAACAATAAAAATAGAAAGATCATACACCAAATTTAAACAAACCGAGTCCATTGAACTTAATGAACTTCTATGCAGTTAGAACTGGCATTTGGAAAGGAAGCTGTGGAGCTTCACATTAAATTTTCCATTATATTTTCACTATCAAATATAATGTATGTTTTTATCCACAATCAAAACCAATGTATCCATTGCAGAATTAGAACTAGAAAAGCAATCAGCTTTATATTCTCTTCTCATAGTTGTGTGCTGTTTTAATTTATTTGCAAGTATTTTTACACTAAAGTTTATAAAAATAGTTTTTATAAGAATAAATTTACTGCATTAGAGTTCTCTAGAAGAACAAAACTGATAGAATCAATATGAATACAGTACAATCCCTGTCCCTGGTGCCCGGGAAACACGGAAATTACAATTAAGATATCTAAGTGAATAATAAACACATGAAAACAAGTGCTCATCTCACTAATATTTAAATAAATGAAAATCAAATGAAATGCCTAGCTTACATTACCAACAAGAGAAATAAAAGGGGCAAAATTATGGTTGTTCAATAATTTCCAAATGTGCTGATGATGTTACTCAGCAAGAAAGCCTGTGTTTAGCAGAAGACCTAGGGTTCAGCTCCCAGCACCATTAAAAACTCCCAGGCTCAACAGATTGTGACTGGATTAATTATAAGAACATAATTATGTAATTGGCAAGATTTGGAAACATGAATGCACTGCACAAAATATACAGTTCAATTAATCACAAAAATTCTCACTGTGAAAAATCATTTTTCACTAAATGTTTGTCTTGGCCTCCTCGTTTTTTGTATTAGTAATGCTTTTAACTCTTTGATTGGCATCTACTTTGACCAAACTAGCAGTAATCGCCTGTCTTCAACTGTGTTCATTTGACTTATTCTTTGAACCAACACCTTATGCAGTGACCATTTTCAAAGACTAGAAAATGTATGAAAGGTAGATTTACATTCTTAGAATAAATTGAGGTTTTCATGTTACATCATAAAAATATTCCAATGCCATGAGGACAGATGTCATTCTTATTGCCAAACCTAATTAGAAAATACCTAGCTGATGTAAATTTCCAATCATTCCAGTGACCTTTAATGTCAAATGCAAATGATGATTTGTGGTAGACATTGAAGAAAAGAAGTTATGAAAAAAATTTAATCTTCAATTACAAACTTAATATAGGCAAGAACACACGAATGGTATTTATCAGTCAATACTCATAATCTAAACAGATGCATTGCATAGGGTATTTCTGAGTAAACACATTGACATTCAATTAATATAAATAGAAATTTCCCTATAAAGTTCTTTTACAGGAGTTTTTATTATAATAACCCTACAATACTAAATTAAAAATTATTTTTAAGAATTTAATCTGGAAATTGTAGTTGGTATTTTAAATTAGATTTTAGAAGCTAACACTGGTTGATTATTCCATGTCTCATACTCCAAATTATCGAAAAGTTTTAAGAATAATTTACTGAATATGATGTTTTTCAAATGTTTTGTATTGTGCACATTGTATTCCTTGTTTATTATCCTTATAGCAGATGAAACATTAAATATTTAGGTTGTAGCCTTATGCATATAAGAATGTACAAGAAATGATAAGGTCATATTTTAATCAACCTTATTGAGGTTGTTTACAAACAATCAATTTTGTTTAAGTGTTCAACAGGTGTGAAGCTATGTGTATCTATAGAGATGCCAGCATGTCTCTATACACTTATATATAAAATGCACAACATGAGTTGTTTCCATTTAAGTATATAATCCTGTGGTGATATTTTCTTTGTGCTGAAATGTGGTGATATTTTATTTATGCTTTAATAAAGTTTGCCTGGAGATCAGAGAAAATAGCAAGCCATTTTAAGTAAACAAAGAAGTCAGGCAGTGGTACCACATGCCCTTAATTCTATCACTTAGCTGGCAGGGTCTCTGTGTGTTCAAGGCCATACTAGGGAATAGAGCCAAGCATAGTGACACACGCCTTTAATCCCAGTATCAACCATAGAGGCCTGGAGGTCTGTACAGACAGACTGAAAGTGACAAAGCTATGTAGGAAGAGGAAGTGAGGTAGGTAACTGGGCTGAGATAGCCAATGACAGGGCAGAACAGCAAGGCAATAAAGGCATGGGTAGACAGGAAGTAACTCGCATTTGGAAGCTGCAGAATTGGTGAGATAAGGTTGGCTGGTGGCTTTCCCTATTTCCCTGATCTAAGGCTTTCACCCCTATATTTAGCTCCGTGTTTTTTATTTAATATGACTATTTAGAAATTCGTCTACATAGTCTCATGAGTAAAAACTCCTGTAATTAGCATTTGGTTGTAAGTGTGAAGAGTTTGTAACCTGAAAGTTTTCTTCTTGCTGTTCCCTTGTTCCCTTGCTGATCTTTCCTTTTGATCTAACGTCTGGGCTTAACCAATATAGCCAACCGCAGTTCATCTTACTTCATTTTAATAGCTATGGGCACAGTTCCCAGTCTTAAAGTGTAGAATTTACAAATTCTTTTCCTCCAGTTTTTAAACTATTCCATCAACAAGAGAAAAAGATGTCAGCTTTTAAATTTTATTATGATTGCCTCACAAAAGTGCATAGCATCCAGCAGCTAAGCAATTGTGTTGTTGAGCATAAAAAGCAAATACTTCTGGAACAGAATCCTATTCTTGAAAACATATGGTACACAGTCCATAGAGTTTCACTTTAGAAAACACATTGCCAGATGAAAAGATAAATAATAAGACATTGAACTTTAGTTTTATCCCTGGGCTTCAAAGAACTTTGCAATATAAGAAAAGTACTAGTAATAGCAAAGGAAAAATTAAGACATCAGGGTATTCTGAAAATCACTGAACCTGTTAGGTATGAAGTTCATAGGTTCAGTTGAAATTATCTATTTGGATTTACTTTTAGTTTTTTTCTGACTAGTCTTCCAGTATTTTCTTCTTTTATTGTTTTTTTTTTGGCAGAAGTGAATAAATAATCATAACTGTACTATCACCATCACCACTGTCCTCGCCATTATTACCAGCACCATCATTTGTAGAACTGAGGGCTGCATGATGGGCTGTGAACATACCAGGCAAGTGCTCTACCACTAAGCTGCATTCACAGCATAAGAAGTGAGTAAGCAAATAAGTGAAGTCCTCTTAAAGATGATTGCTTAAGCTAACATTTGCAGGTGATGTGATACTGGTTGTCCTGTACAGAGATGCTTCTACAGCTGTCTGTTTTGTGTTTCAGTGAATTATAGTAATGTGAAGTCATTAAACAGCTTTTTAAACCAGGTGGCTTCTTCTACTTGCATGCACTGTCTTTTAAGTTCTTACATTAAACAGTCTTCATCATGATTCATAAAAGGGATAAACTGAAATATTACTGCAGACACATCCCAGCTCACAATGAGCAGCACAGAAAGTAAAAAATATTTGTTTCTGTGGTAATAGTTTATTTTCCTTCTGATGCTCTGCCCTTGAACTTTAAAGCCATATGATGCTAACTCCTAATACATCACCGAAGGGTCCTTCATCTCAGATTGCTATAGCCCCTTCTGTAAGTCATAGAAATTTCTAGCTAGAGGTGCACAGGGCCAGAAAATTCATGTTTTTCCAAGTTTACTGATCACACAAATTCCTGTATGACTACACAATTTTTCCTATATCCTACAGAGTAGTTATATAGACATCTTCCATGTTCACTGATATCTGGTTGATATATATATATATATATATATATATATATATATATATATATATATATATCATTCAGATAGTTTTTTTACATTTCACCATCATTGCCTTGTTACTATTCTGTGGGCTTGTCTCCATTTGCAAGCTACTAATGTAATACGTGGTATTTCTTTCATTTTTAAAAGATTAATCTTATTTTCAATTATGTGCATGTGTGTCTATGTGTGTGTGAAGGAAGTATGTGCACATGAGCACAGGTGCTCACATAGGTCAGAGAAGGGTGTTGGATCTCCTTGTGCTGAAGTTTACAGGCTACTGGGAGCTGCTGGATTGAGTGCTGGGAACTGAACATAGATCTTCAGAAATAGCAGTCCTTGCTGTTAACTAATGAGCCATCTCACCCAATCCATTATGTATGATATTTCCTAGAGAAAAATCCTTAAAGGTATGTGGCACGTACTAGTCCAATTCTGCATTTAATCCAATTCAGCAACTCTTAGACACATGCTTTGAATTAGTATTATCGTTACTCTTAATGTTACTATTGATATTGTCCATTATTGCTTTGCAGCATTTGTTTCTGGATGTTAATATCACTTCATATCACAGCTTGGCCACCTTGAAATTATTAACTTGGCAGTGATGGGATGAGAGAAAATTTCAGGAAACATCTGGCACATTGTGAAACAATAATGAATATTATCTTCTACACAGAATTTATGTTCATAACCTTATCTTTCTTCCATGGGAAACTTTAATCGCTCTCACATTTAATGTATACATATGTCCTGCCTCACTTAGAAACATAAATTAGGGTGTATTTTCCAATTCCATTTTGTTTCTGTTAACTTCGTTTTTGAAGCATGAAGCTGCCAGTTTAGTAAGATTGTGCTTTGCATAAATACTTCCAAACCCTAAAGGAAGTGGATGATCATACCTAATTGTTTCCTATTCATCTCTGAATATAATAATTTTATTTTTCTTATTCTGCTCAGTTCTCATGATTATGCAATTAATTACATTATCTAATGCAATTTGTGTTTCATAGAAATGTTCTTGCATAAGCAATGACACTCCCTGGGATTTGATGTGCCCATCAGAAAGGATGTGTCAGCTTTATGAAAATGTAATACAGCAGGGAATTTAAAGGGCAATGCTGATGGGAGTGTGGGTGCTCAGCAGCACTCCACCAGGATTCTTTCCCAGATCCTTTGCTGTCCATGTTGCATTATCTCCACTTTGGTTTTATTTCCTTATCTGACAACATCATCCAATTCCTAATTTTAAGTATGATTTTATACCTATTGATCTCCTGTCTGCTGCTTTGCATGTCATCTCACTCTTGAGTTCCACACTTACAGATTAGATAAAGTGTGTCCTTGATGACTGAGTGTAATTTCTAAAGTGAATGAATAGCCTGTCTGAAGCTTTTTGGTAGCTCATCATTGCTGAGGGACAAATTCCACAGATCTTGATTTCCTTGATCAAAAATGGGACCAATGATGGGTAGTTCCTTTAAGCAATAAACAAAAGAAGACATATATTTCTGAGGCTTCATTAAATATCTAGCATACATGGTAACCTTAATAACAACTGTTTTCATAAAAACTTGTCTGTAAGTGATCTGCATAAGGCTCAATCAATAAGTCATGTATGCATGAAAAACTAAGTTCAAATCCCTAGCACCCATATAAAACCTGGGCTTGGTGGCCCTTGTCTTTAAGTCCAGTGCTGGGAATGTAGACACAAAAAGATATTGGGATCTCATTGGCCAGGCATCCTAGCCAAATCAATGAGCTCCCAGTTTAATGAGAGACCTTATCTCCAAAAAGAAGGAGGAAAACAATCAAGGAAGCTATTCATCTTTGACTTTTGGTATCACAAGCACACATGCATGTACACATATACACATCAACACCAACATGTGCATATACCATACACACACACGCACGCACGCACGCACGCACGCACGCACGCACATGCACATGCACATGCACATACACACATGCATGCAATTCTCTAAAAATGTATTTGCCTGAACATCCATCACAACTGAGGCGAGATTCTGAAATCCCTGACACAGACACTCAGTCTGTGTCTCAGGTAGTGTTAGCAGCTCTTTGTAGAACATTTGATATTATAGGGAGACTGTGTAAAGGACTGGACAGTGGAGAGTTAGCCACAAATGTCTACAGTAAAAAAGTAAGGAGGCACACATGTTGGGTATCCAGGAGAAGGTCTCTATTTGTTTATTTATTTTTGATAGAATGAGAGCTTAGGAGAATGGACATATCTGAACCACTATAAAATATAAGAACAATAAGGAGGTGTTTAAAAAATAACGTTGTATTTTGAATTAGAGACAATAAAGCTTAGGATATCTTAAAATTCCTAGTGACTATGTTGTCTGGCCTAAAGTACTTGATATGGGCTTACCTGGATGTTTCTGGATATTTGATAGCACTTTGAAACTCCAGACTATGTTAATAAAATCAACTTTGGATCAGGGGGCAGAGCCAGCAACTAATTGACAGGAATTAGCCATAGAGAGTAAAGAGAAATCAGAAAGATGGATAGAGAGACACACAGGAAGAAATAGGAAGGGACTTGGAGTTTTGAGGTTCTTTTGCTTTAGGACAGCTGGAGAGATGCTCTCTTGCTGGATCTCTGGCCAAGAAGGAAGGTCAGCTGGTTGCTTCTCAGCCTCTCTGAGCTAGTGTTTTTTCCCCAACATCTGACTCTCTAGTCTTTATTGGTAAATAGAATGATAGAGACTTAGTTAAAAACTGCCTTTGGTAGCAGTGGCTGAGCTGGTGCCGGAGGGACCAGAAGTCCCATCAGGCAGTGGCCTAAGCTGTGGAGCTCTAACTGTGGGGCCACAGGGCCACAGAAGGTAGTTGAAATATCAGTAGATTCAGGTGCAGCCACTAAGCCAAAGGGGGGAAAAACACTTGGGTAGCAGTCTTGTTATCATTATTGGTACTTCCAAACATCTTCCTAGCATTTCTATCTTGGTAGTGCATACACTTCTCAAACTCTGTGTCCCAAGCTGAATTCACTACTTTCATTTGCAAACTTCTTCCTCATCCAGTTACGTGGTATTGGGAACTGAGAGTAATTCAAGACAGATTTTGTTTAGACAACATAGCACTAATAGGCAAATCAAACACAGGCCAAGATGGCTAACACTGAAAATGTGGGGATGACTACGAGTCAGGACAAAATGTCTAACACTAGATATTCCAGGAACCCAAAATTAAATAATGATGTAATGTTATATTACAATCTCTGGACGAATGCCACATTTGTGTGGATTCTATATAAATATGGCCAAGAGTTCCACAGTCTGTGCCTTGGTCTTCATCAGTCTGCTAGCTCTATGTCTATTTATAAGCCTATATGCTTGCTTCTGTATAGCCTGTGTGCCTGTCTGCATGTGTGCCTAGGCGTACCTATGTGTAGGCTCTGTGCTTGTTGGCATCTGGTTGCCTAGCAGTCTATGGGGCAGCCTTCATCCATAGTGAATGATTTCTTATCAATCTACAACTTCCCAAATTCAGTTCAGCTTCTGGTGTCCAGTGACCCTCTGCCTTTCTTAATGATGGAGTTTGTGCCTTACACATGATTATGTCTCCACTGTGCCATGCATGAGGTTTCGGGGACATTATGGCCCTTTCTCTTCCTTAAAGCTCACATACAATCATCTTTCCAGTTCTGCAGACTCTGCCTCTAAGTATTATAACACCAAACTATTTTGCATACTTTAAACTTTACTAACAAACCCTATCAACTATAGGTATAATATACAAATACATGCACAAATACACATACACATATTTACCAGAATAAAACTTTACTACATATTTGTCCTGGTTCTTTTTTATTGTCAGTTAGACACAACCTAGAGTCACCTGTGAAAAGAGGACCACACTTGAAGAATCACACAGATCAGATTTCCCTATAGCTATTTTTGTGGGGCATATCTTGATGGCTGATTGATGAGGGAGGGCCCAGCTCACTGTGCACACTGCTATCCTTGGGCAGGGCGTTCTGGGCTGAATATGAAAGCAGGCAGAGAGTAAGCCAATTATCGAACCAGCAAGCCCATGACTTCTGCTTCAGTTCCTTTCTGCTTGAGTTCCCACTTTGACATCCTTCGATGATGAACTATAATCTGGAAGTATAACATGAAATAAATTCTCTTCTCCCTAAGTCCCTTTCAGTAGTGGTTTTTATTGCAGCATTGGAGAGCAAACTAGAACAGAACTACATTTAATCTGCTTATTCAGTTAATAATCTCTAACCCATCTCTAACCCCATCTTTCTTCTTATATAATACAAGTTAATATTCCTTGTTATCTGAGAGATATGCTTCAAATGTGATGTATTCACATGTGCGTGCACTCCAGAAACCATGAACCAAACCCACATATTCAACTCGTTCTCTTGGGTCCCTTTCTTTTCTTTCTTTTTTGTTTGTTTGTTTCTTTTTCGAGACAGGGTCTCTCTGTGTAGTTTTGGTGCCTCGCCTGGATCTCGCTCTGTAGACCAGACTGGCCTTGAGCAAACGGAGATCCTCCTGGCTCTGCCTTTGGGTCCCTTTCTTAATTTTGTCACTAATGGGTTGTCTTCTTTGCTCTCAGGACCATCAGTTTTGAAGTATCTGGCCAGGGAGAAACTTGTATACCCCGATTCCTGGGTTTATCAGGGTGTCTCCTCATAATCCAGGTAGTTTGTTCTCCTATGCACTTGATCCACCATAAGCTACCAATTATACTTTAATTTAGAATCTGAAATGGATGACATCATATACCTCATATTTCCTGATATCAGAAGACACACGATCTGTATTGTAAATTAAATTATATTTGAGCCTCAGATCAGGGTGATGGCATATAGTAACCACATTTGTGCCAAATACTACACTAGGAATTACAAGTAATAATTTTAAAATTCTGTCTTTTCTTCCATATTACAGATGGATTTTTTCTTCAGAATAGTGTTTTTTTTTTTTTCTTATCACCCGACGATATCTGTGTTTATTTTTACATATAGGCTACATGGAGAAAGTAAGCAAATGCTTACTTCTTAATCTTTTAGTTACTAATCCTCAAAGTTTGAAGTTAGTTTAATATTTTCTTACAATATATTGTGTGTGGTTTTCTGGTTTTTCTCTTAACTATCATTTTTTCCCCTCATGATTTTGTTTTTCTTACAACTCAAATCCTTAAAGTTGTCTTTACTCTTTTTATTCTCTGATTTTTTGTTTCCTTTGACATGGACTTCTGCTTGTTCTTTCCTTTCTCTTTTCTGCATGTACTTTGCTCTTGTGGCAATATATGTTTTCTGAATACCAGTCTTCCCTCTTCCTCACTGACTTCCTTTCGATGTGACATCAATAGTCCTTCAACAGAGGTGAATTCCTCACTTACTCTTATTTGAGTCTGGGTGTGTTTCTGTCTACTGTGGAAGTTATGCCATTTTACTTAGTAAACAGAGTCATAAAATATTTGACCGGTGGCCTGTTCATCTCAGAATACCCATCTGTGGGATGCAGTATCATCAGTGCTATGAGGACAGATAATAATGAAAAGCCAAATGAAGACTGCCATATTTAACAGTTGACGGCTAGATGTGTGAGTGAAAGTCTTGACAGTGGTTTCAACCTCCTTTCTTCTAGGATCCCCTGGGATATATATGGAATTTTAAAATATTAGAAGTGAAAAGTATGATGGAGGTGACCAAAAATTGGAGATATAAGGAAGGAGATTTGGATGGAAGGATAATTTCAGTAAACTAAGAGAAGTTCCAGAAATCTATTATGCAGAAATGTGTCAGTAGATGGTGACAATAAATTCTCATTTTGAGTGTAAAGAAAGAGGATGAATATGTTCTCACTACAAAAGGTAACTATGGAATGGACCATGTTTTATCATCAGGTAAATTTAACAATTCCACAGTACATATAAATGCTAAATCTGTCATGTTGTGCATGATAGAAAACACATAAAAAGCTATCTGTCAATTTACTGAATGAGAGAGTGAGTATTAAAATCAATCAATAAATAAATAAACAGCAGGCCTGCCTGCTGAGCCATATTCAAAATGAGAATAGAGAGTAGACAAATATTATTCTTGTTTTAAAATATTAATTCGGTGAATTTGTAGTTTTAAAAAAAATGATAGATAGGATGTTTTGTGTAGACTTTCATTTTAATTTCAGATTTCCACGTGAGTGAGTGTGACTCCGCATGCCCCTTATTCACACAATCATTTGCAGGTTGTTTTATTTGTTTCACCATTTCTTTCTGAAATACGTTATTTTCCAGGACAATTTAAATGAGGATTTGGGATATTGTGTCACTTTATATATAAATAAGGCACTTTGTATTTTCAAATAAAATTATATTCAATAGTTCCTTATTTTAATTACTAAAAGCAATATATTATTAATAATAAAGTTTTAGTAAAATATTATTATCTAGTTCACAGGGAAAACCCAAGCTGTCATTTTCTCTCAGTAATGTCCTCCTTATTGGTTTTCTAGTGTAGAATCCAGTCTGGGTTTATTAAATAAAGTTTTTATGTAGTTTAATCTCTGAATCTCAGTTTCTTAAGTTTTCTTTGTCTTTTCTTTGACCTTGAAATCTGTGAAGAATATAAATCACCTAGGATGTTTTCCAATTTACATGTATCTGATATTTCATCAAAATTAATTGTATGTGTTTATCATGGATGTCACCGGTGTGAATTGGGTCCTTTGTGTAGCACATAATGAAACAGAAGGTATCAGTTTTCTTCCATGGTGGCTTTGGACATTAAATGTAGTGACTATCTAGATTCTAGAATGTGAAGTTACTGTCTTTCTGTTCATAATATGTGCATAACCTGGGAGTAACACTGTGAAATTATACAATATTTTTTCAGATAAGGTCTTGCTATGTAGCTCTGTCTGGCCCACAACTTGCTATGACATTTAGGCTAGCCATGAATTTATAGAGATCTGCTTGAACCTCCCTCCTGACTGCTGAGATTAAAAGCATGTATCACAGGGCATGGCATATCCAGTTGAGGTTGGACTAAGCTCCTCCCTTTGTATGAAGGCTACCCAAGGCAATCTAATATGGGGAACAGGTTTCTGGAAGCCAGCCAAAGCTTTAGGGGCAGGCCCTGCTTCCACCACTAGGATTTCCAAAAGTAGATCATGCTGTACAACTGTCACACATATATAGATGGCCTATGTAGGTCCCATGCAGGCTCCAGAGCCTGTGAGCTCCTATGACCCCAAGTTAGTTGTTTCTGTGGGTTCCCTTGTGATGACCTTGATCCCTCCTCCCTCCCTTCAACAGGACTTCCTGAGCTTGGCCCAGTGTTGGGCTGTGGATCTCGGCATCTGTTTCCATAAGTCACTGGATGAGGCTCTCTGATGACAATTGAGGTAGTTACCAATCTGATTATAGTAGATGGTCAGTTCAGGCTACCTATCCACTATTGCTAAGACTCTTAGCTGGGGTCATCCTCGAAGATTTATGGGAGTATCCCTTGCACTGGGTTTCTACCTGATGCCCAAATGATGCCCCCATCAAGATGTTACTTGCTTTGTTGACACCCCCAGGAAGCATGCCCCTTTCTGAATAAAAACAGAGAAAGAACTGGGGGAGGTGAGGGGAGGGGATGGGAGAAAAGGAGGGAGGGGAAATGTGGTCAGGATATAAAATAAATGAATACATTTAATTAATTAAAAAGGCATATGTCACAATGCCTGGCTTATGCAAATAACTCATTCCTCATCAAATCCTTGACCAATGCTTTTGAAATGTATTAAGTTTCCAAAGCAAGTTTTCTTTCTGAAATTGTTATTCTACTGCAAGTAAGAGATTTTTATTTGCTCATATTTTTATATGATTTGTATCACTGAGGATTCCTGAATTTTAATTCTATTTTGTGAATAATAACCAGTTATTACCATGATTATTTCTATGATCAAACAATCCCAACTTTCACCAGGGGGAAGCATGCTTCAATTCTCTATTTATGGCACAGGAATATGTTCCAAGTCCTTATAGTTCCTTGTAGTTAAAAATGTTAAGATGCCATCTCTAATGACTACAGATGTTCTCCACTGCTTGGATATTATTGTTTCTGCTCATCTCAGTGAACAGAGCTAAAAATATGATCAGGAGTTAACTAAGGGAGCAACACTGTAGAACTAATGCATTTTCAAAGTTATATCCACACAGTCATGAAAGATGCTCAAAGAATTTACACAAATCTGTGCCTGTAGCGTGACTGGATGGGGAAGTAGGCCATAAACAAGACTGGCAATCAGAAAGTGAAGATGAATATTAAGTACAGGAAAAGAGAGTAGACCAGAGGAAAACTATGATCAACTTGGGCTGATATCTGTCTTTTGCTTTTAGTATAGCGACAGGAGAAAGTCAAGACCAGCTTCTGTTCCTGTCCTAGGATCCAGAGGAACTGAAGGGGAGATCCACAAGGAAGTGCAGGTGCACTGCTGCCACAACCCGCCATTTCATAGGGGTTGCATATCAGATATTTACATTACAATTAATAACAATAGCAAATTACAGTTATGGAGTAGCAATGAAATAATTTTAACAGCAGGGTCACCACAACATAAGGAACTGTATTAAAGGGTCACAGCGTTTGGATGGTTGAGAACTACTGTTTTAGATGGTTACAGGTTCTCACTAGATTTCAGGAGTTGGTATCAATTTAGACAGTCTATCCAGTAAGCCCTAAAAGTGTTGACTGTTTCTCTACTCACATGCACAGTTTCCTGGGTAGATGACTGGACCTTTCCTTGGGAAAAGGCCTGGAGGAAGACTCTGAGTGTCCATCTGCAGCTGTGGAGCGAGCTCTCTACTAGCTGACCTCTGCTTCTTCACATCCTAATGTCTCTCTCCCCACATTCTTTCAGTCCAACACATCACAGAGCTCTTTCTCACCCTTCCTCTGAGTGTCGTCTTCTTTGGCTTCAGCCTCATCTTCAAGAATTACTTTGTATAACTTTATTTATTGAGCCCTAGTTAGTTCTGTTTATTTATTAGCTCTCATAGAATCTGTGCTTACCATGTACCATGTTCACCATGAGTAGGATTACTAGAGGAGAGTGTATTTTGATTCTACATTTATTGAAATATGATTTATACCGGGAAAAACACACCATTCAGAGTAAGTCAACTGAGTAGTCACACCTAGCTAACACCATCTGATTCAAATACACAATTTGATCATCATCCTGAATGTCTCCTTGGGGTCTGCACCATTTACCATCTTTGCTCTCTTCAAATCCCTTTTCTTCTCACAATATGTTTGCAAGTTTTCTTTCCTGAATTATTATTTTAGAAAAGTGTTAACCAACCTAACTTGATTTTGGGTGTGCTAGAGGTGAATTATTAGTTAGGCTAAGAGATGATATAATTATCAAATAAAGCTTAGTCTACTCTTCAAAAATGGGAGGAAATGTTGCTGCAGCATAAAAGAACTCAGATGTAGGAAAGGAACAGCTGAGAAACTTTACACTTGAACAAGAAGAAAAATTATGAGAAGCATGTTGGAAAGGCATTAGAACATCTCATGCATATCAAGGACTCCTTTTATCTACTTCGGTAGGCCCTTTTAGTTTTTGTACATTGCTTATTTCACTTTTATGTACTGAGTTGAATCCATAAAGCATTTGTTGTTAAAAATTTGGTGTTGGAGTGATAAAGGCTGTGCTTGGGGTGGGTGTAGGGGTAGAAAATTGAATTGAGATGCAGGAAAAATAAACCAGGATTCAAAGCCCCTCACAGTAAACGAAACATATTCCCAGGTCAGTTTCTACCTGAGGCAGAGGGAGACACAGGATGAATAAGCATTTAGAGATCAGAGTGTTTTGTGAGTCCATCTCAAACAAACTGAATAAGTCATTGCAGGTAACCTGACCACCAAAGATCTCCCAGCAATAGTCTCTCAAATTTAAAACATTTTCCAATAAAAATCTCAACTTGAGTAGTTATTTTTAGCTTTTGTTATCATAGTAAAATACGCATAACATTATATTTATTTTCAAACTATTCTAGGCATGTATATCTGTGTCCCTGAATGCAGTATGAATACTGGAAAAGCTTCACCTCTTACATGGTATGAGAATTTTTCAGCACCTCAGATGAAATTCTATGACCAATATTTGTTAACTCTCTATCTTCTCAGACTCCAATAACCTCCTCCTCTACCTGTTTCAATAAATTTGCCTTTTTCTAGATATTTCATTTAAGTCAGCTAATTCAATGTTTGTAATTTGTGTCTTGTCTACTTTATTTAGCGTGTTGTTCTCCAGGTTCACACATTTTGTCTGTGTAGCAAAATGCAGTTTCTTTTGTCTGCAGAATTTTTTTCATTGACTACATATGTCAGGCTTTATTAGTCCATCCATCAGGGATAGACACTTGGTTCTTTCTGCCTCTCATCTATTGAGATTAGTACTCCTTAAACATTGTCATCCAAGCTGTGAATCCCTTTCCTAAGTCTGGGGATCTGAGAGTAGGTTAAGTATGTTGTTTTATATTGCATGATATAAAGTCAACTCAACATGTTTATCATCCTGCCAGATATATCTTTAAAGTCTGTGAAATGTTTTCAGTTTTATGCATTTTGAGACAAGGTCTCACTCAACAGCACAGTCTGCCTTCAAAATCACTGTGTAACCCTAGCTAGCCATGTATTTGCTCAGATCCTCTTGTCTCAGCCTCCTGAGCAGTAGGGTTATAGGTGTGAGCCTATCATTAGAGATGGAGGTTCTGTTACTTACTAAATCCTTTCAAATTGGCAGCTAAATGACCATTAACAGCCAATTAACTTTCCATGTGGACTTGATGACATCCCATGCAGGTTTGTCAGTTTCTATGACTATTAACCTGTTAACAAGAATGCAATTTCATAAGATGCAAAGACTAATTTAAGATATTAGAGATATTCATGTTTGTAAGTGGACAGGAATATATGCAGATCAGTCAGTCATTGAATCAGTGGGAAAGAATGATGCATCTAAGAAGGAGGGAGGGCTGTGCAAGATGCCCCACCCTAGGTAGTGGGCTCCAAAAAGTCAGCTTATGCACCAGGGATGGATCATGATCCTACTGCCAGGGGGCCCCTTAATCAGATCAAGGTACACAACTGTCTCATGTATGCAGAGGGCCTAGTCCTGTCTTGTGGAGGCGCCACAGATGTTGACCTAAATTTCATGAGCTCCCACTAGTTTGGTTTGGTTGTCTCTGTAGGTTTTGCCATCATGACCTTGATGCCCCTTGTTCATAGAATCCTTCTTCTCTCAGCCTTGATGCAGGGCAAGGGGTTTGGACCTGCCTCAACTGAATGTACCAGGCTCTGCTGACTCCCCATGGGAGGCCCAGTCCCGCCAATGCCTCCCCTCACCATCCACCTTTCTCCTTTTTTTTCTATGTGTTTATTCTGATATTTCATGTTAGTATGGCTGAATATTATGCAATCTTTGTTACTGACCACTTTTATCTAACTTTTCAAGACTCACTTATGTTTTAGCATGTGCCTCCACTCCACCCCTTCTCATGTGGGAAACATATTCTGTCACATATACATACAGATGTACTGTACTGTATTTAGGTATTTCACTCATCCATCAATGGACACTTTGGTTATTTCATGTTGAAATATTGTAGATAATGCTTTTGTAAATATTTATGTACAAGTGTTCATGAAGACATAAGATTTCAGTTCTTTTGAGCACGTTCCCAGAAATAGACTCATTGTGAACATATGGCATCTGTCTGTTATATTTGAGGATGTGTTAGACACATTTGCAAGGTGGCTACATCATAAGAAAGTGTGAATTTTTCCATATTCTCACCAACACTGGTTATTATCTAACTTTTTGGTCTGGAAATCCTGAGATGTATAAAATGATAGCTCATGTGTTTCTTTTTTACTGTTACTTCCATGGTAGATAATAATGTCAAACAATTTAAATTTTACCTATTGGTCATTTTTATATATTCCTTTAAAAATATCTTCACTTTCTTTGCAAATTTTAAATGTGGTTGCCTTTTTATAGAGCTGAAAGACTTTATTTTAACTTTAGAATGAGTTTAACAGTTACAAGGTTTGCAAACACTTCCCATTTTCTGAGTTATATGTTTATTCTCTTACATTGCAGATGTTTCATTTTTTTCTATTTGCCATATCATATTTGAACATATTTATGGGTTATAGTGTAATATTTAAGATCCTGTGTATATTGGGGCCCTAGTTAGCTTTGACTGCCACTTTCACACAGCCTATAGTCACCTGAGTAGGGAGTCTCAATGAGGTATTAACTAGATGAGACTGGCCTATGAATGTATTTGTGGAAGACTGTCTTGACAATCAATTGATATATGAATTCCCAGGAAACTGTGAGTGGCACCCTTCCATGGCTCCTGGAATGTATAGGAAAGCTAGTTAACATGAATCTGTAAGTAAGCAAGCCAATAAGCAATATTCAAGTTTCTGCTTGAGAGTCTCTCCTGACTTCCCTTAGTAGTGGGCTGTGATCCATAAGGATTGTCCTCCCATAAAGTACTTTTAGCCAGAGTATTTTATCACAGAGACAGAGAGGAAACTAGGACAATTCGGTGGTTTTTTTTTTTTGTGTGTGTGTGTGTGTGTGTGTGTGTGTGTGTGTGTGTGTGTGTTTCCTTTTGTTTTGTTTTTAATCAAATCTGGTCATTCTCCCCTCATGCTTTCTGTTTGAGTGTCCTAATTAAGAATTCATTGCTAAACATAAAATTTGGAGGCAGGATGACCAGGAGTTTAAAGTCATCCTCAGCTGCATAGTAAGTTAGAGGGTTAGCCTAGCCTACAGGGATACAGTGTTTCTGTCAAAAGTTAAAAGAATGACAGGAAGAAAGAAAAAAAAGGAAGGAAGGAAGTAGAGAGGGAGGGAGGAAGGGAGGGAGGGAAGAAGGAAGGAAGGAAGGAAGGAAGGAAGGAAGGAAGGAAGGAAGGAA
>CABHPP010124882.1:0-18049 GCA_902168425.1 Peromyscus attwateri | reverse complement strand
GAAGGAAGGAAGGAAGGAAGGAAGGAAGGAAGGAAGGAAGGAAGGAAGGAAGAGAAAATAATAAAAGTCCAAGTGAATATATCATATATATAAATGTAGAGTTCAGGGGGATGGTGCCAGTCAGAGGGATTGATGGTATAGAGATTGATTGATTCTTTAAATCTATAGAATTTCCTTTGTGTTTTACTCTATGCTTGAGACAAATTTATTGTGTTTTTTAAAGTTCTTTTATTATGAACACTACACTTTGGAACCCCTCCAGTTTCATGTCACTTCATAGAAATACACATACTGCTTAGTAATTCATCAGCAATTACATCTGCTGGCATTCCAGCTGTTCATCGTGGTATCTTTGTCTCTCTTGAAATCAGAAACCAAGAATAAAATGACACCTGATAGCCTTGTCAGAGCAGTACATCTGGAGGCGCTCAACATCTCAATCAGGAGCTGCTTATCAAACCGAAGGGGTGAGAAAGCACTTGAAAAAGCAAGTCATAATTTGAATTTTTAAGATTTTTAAACAATTCAAAAATATATTCTAGTACAGGATGTGTTTAAATGACAATAACATCCCTTCCAATCATGAGTTTCTGACAATGTCAACCCAAGTCTGTGAAAAATGCTGTAAAGCTTTGGAAACATCCCTTACTCTAAAACACATACAAATTGTATATATATATATATATAGAGAGAGAGAGAGAGTAGTATTTTTGCTGATTCAAATCCAAAGAAATATTTATCATGTACACTCAGTTTAGTTAACTGTCCAGCATAAGCAAACTATATCTTTCTATCATAAGAGATTTCAATGGCAATGTATTTATGGGTAAGTCTCATTAGTGGCCTTTGTGTGTAGAGCTGAGAAAAAGTAGTTTTTGTAGCCTCATTCCCAGCTCTCTCAACAGGAGGTATTTAGAACCACAGGGAACTGACTATGCCAGGGTGACCTGTGATTTCTTTATTGTTCAGCTCCATTGTGCTAGGCTTTTTCTCAGGTTCAAAAACACAAATTGTATATAGTAATCAATAGCTGTTCTTGGAATTCAGACAACAATTTCTGTGTTCCTTTGTACCCTGCATTCTTTAAATAAGACTGTGGGCTTGTCTGTAATCAATGGAATGCTGTTTGGGCCCTTGATACATGATTTGTGATAAATAAAGGAACTACTTTTAATAAAAGTGGGGCAATACACTTCCTTTATAAAATCCACATATGAATCCACCAAAAGTCCTATCCTGCGTATTTTAAGTCTCTGACTTAGAGTTTTAATTCTTTAATATAATTGCAGTATTTGTTTTTATAATAGCTGATAGCAAGCTTGGAAACAGAAATGCTAATTTACAGTTTTACCCCTTGGCTCATGTCATCTTGAAAAATACAGCAAAGCATATGCTCAGCTCTGCAGAGACCAGTGTTTGTGTTCTTTTTTATTTTACTTTTCATTCAGTGATAATTATGCATTTGTAGAAAGTTACACTTGTGAAGTAATGTATATCCCCATTCGCCACTTTCAACCAAGGTTATTTTGTACAAAATTACAGAATAATATCATTTGTGTGTGTGATATGGTTTTGGATTTTGTGTGTGATATGGTTTAAAATTGAAATACTCCCATAGGCTTATGTTTGAACTCATTTTCCCCAGTGTAATGGTACTCTTTCCAGAGGATTGGTGATTTGGATGGGTGAAGGTCAGCTAGAAGAAAATGGGTTGCTGGGAAAATCTTATAACTACAGCTCAGCTGTGATTCCCACCTGATTTCCTTCTTTGCTTCCTGGTCCATTGTGATGTGAGCCATCCATACTACAAGCTTCTGCAACACCAGCCATATTGGCCAGTTCTGGATTTGATTGAGAGGCCTTTCCTCAATTGATGAGGTGGAAGAGCTATGAGAGATGACCTGTGAATTAACCTTGGTCTTCTGTGTGTAGGCACATACATGTGCCTGTGTACCAACTCATAGGTATAACACACATACAAAACATGCATATATACATGAATACCACACACACTCGAAAAATGGAAAAAAGATTAAAATATAATGTTGAAAGTTGAGTTCATTTTATGAATATTTAAACACATGGATTTCTATGTGAAATAATACTGCCATTGTATAATAATATGGAACCAAACTTAGATGAGTTTCACCTTGTAGTTTGGCTATTTTAATTGTGTTATTGAAATCATTTATGCCTATCTCATCCCCTTTTAAGGCTGAAGGCACTGACATAAGTCATAGTCCTCAACCTGCATCATTTTGGATTCCAGTAAGCTGAAATCCTCATGGAACAGACCCACTGCCTGGATAAGGATAATTATCATAAAGGACCATGTTGCCCGCTTGAGAAAAAAAATGAGTGTATTATAGAAACAGCTTCTCCTCTTAAAGCTGACAGTGACCACTTCTTCAGACCACCATGGAGAATCAGAGCTGATGGAGCAACAGACCACAACTAGACCAAGGCACTTAATTGTGACACCTCTTACCCATTTGCCCCAGTTCTTTCTGTATTGTAAGTACAACTCATGTCAAAACTCTGAGAATGGACATGGAGTCATTGGCCCTTTCATCTGTTCCTCTTCCCAATATGGCCCCACTGAATAAATCTCCTTTTTCTTTTTTTTTTTTCACATTACTCCTCTATTTTATTGGTGTATCAAGGTGAATGGTCCAGTCTAGCTTGTTGGTACTGCCAGAGCCTGTAATTTGCCCTTAAAACCACTGATCATAACATGGATATGGAATGCTTCAATATTTTGAATAAATGAAGGCAGAACATAGAATATTTAATTTGCACAAGCCTTCTATGCATACATAAAGCCCTCTTAGAGGAAATGTGCCTATTTCAGTGACCCAGTTAGAAATATGCTGAAATAATCGGGAATAATTTGGAGACTCACTGGTCTATAAGGAATAGCAAAGCTGATCCAGTACCCGTGTTCGCCTGGAGATTGTCCCCATTTCCTAGGCAAGCGCTGTTCATAATTTTAAGTTACCTCAGGCTAAAACCTGTTAAATCCACTGACAGTTCATTTGCAAATTCCTCTTTCTCCCTAACCTGGAAATGTTTGAATTTGATAATCCATTTAGTCAGCACTCGACTATGGAATTTTTGCTTACTGCAGGCTAAATGGTAAGTGCTGACTCTTGGCAGACTCCATCCTTGGACTCGACAGGTCATCCTGAGTTTTGTTCCCAGGGATGTTTTGCATCTGGGGGGGTGGGTCTTGCTCACTAGCTCTGTAGATGTAGTAAAGTAAAGTCATACTTTCATTTAGAACGTGCAGTAACTTAATAACCGTTCTGTGCAAATTCTGCTGTAATACTGTGATGAAATTATGGTTCAAATTAGCCAGTGAACCACTACTTTGAGGTTGTTAGAGAACTGACATGGTGACAAAAGTCATTTCTTCTCAAGCTCCTCAGAGACACCAGGATGCAGTTTCCTGGGTTTCAGTACTGCAATAAATCTATTTTGTGGTATTTAGAAAAGATAATGTTGCAGGTGTCAATGTGTATGAATGTAATTTGAATCCTATTGTCTCTAAATAGGCAAAAATGACAGAGTAGATTGTATTAAAATATCTCCCTCCTTCACAATCATCTATTGCACCTGTCACACTAATGTTGCCTGTTAGCCTCCTGAAGTAATCAGTATTTTAATAAATGCATAATACTGGTAGAGTTGATACTAACTTGGTTAATTAATGCTATTTCCCTCTCAATATCTAGCATCAGTCCCATAAAACCTGCTGATATATATTTTCCACGGTCTTAGCTCCTGATTTTTGTGACATAAGAGTAAGAATTCTTATGTGTCCTCATACTGAGTTTTGTGTTTTTATACCGAAGCTCATAGAGAGGAAAAAAGCTGTACCTGTGTTAGGTTCCATGCAGTCAATGGCCTGAACTCCATGATTAGGTAGGAAGGCAAAAGGTTGCAGATCAGAGCAAAATTGTCTTGGGTTATTTTTAATCCCTTTGAAAGCCATTTGTAGCCCATCTTTGTGTCTGACCTAGCATCTTTGTGACTATTAATACTTTAAAAAATAGTCTTAGCAAATCACAAGCTTCCATGAACCCCAAAGCTAAAAATATCACCAGATAACATCTGAAGTCTAGACTGTAGCCCTTCCTGCTTTGCTGTGAGTTAACTCGCTGGGGACTTTTTTCTACTAGTATTAAACACTTCATAAAACTGCTCACATGTTGGAACATTGTGTTGGGGTGATCTGAATCTGTGTTCCATGGAAATCCATGTGCACTCATATTTATCTCCAGAGTAAACCCTCTACAATGATTTGTCATTGTTGTTTGACACAAGCTTCAGGTCACCTGGGAAGAAGAATCCAACTGAGAAGATGTCTCCTTCAGATTTACTTGTAGACAAGTCTGTAGGGCATTTTCTTGATTAATGATTGATGTGGAAGGGTTCAGCCTAATGTGGATGGTGACACCCCTGGGCAGGTGGTCCTCGGTAGTATAAGAATAGTAGCTGAATATGATCCAGGAGAACAAGCCAATAAGCAGTGTTCTTCCTTGGCCTCTGGTTCAATTCCTGCCTCCAGGTTCTTGCTTCGAGTTCCTGCCCTGACTTTTCTTCATGATAAGCTATAAACTAAAATTAAACTACTTACAAAATTGTTTTGTGTCATGATGGTTATTACAGCCACAAAAAGCAAACTGCGGTACTTTCTTATTCCCTTTGAGGAGAGATCCATGTTTATATATGGTATGTCACTTTCAGAAAGGGAATTTTAAATATAATCTAGTTTGGACCCCAGGAAATTTACAATCTGGTAACAATGGTAATAAGTAAGAACATCGATTTAAAAGGCAGAATTATTGTGCCCTGATCAAAATATCTACTGGCAGAAAAGGCAATGAAGATTTCGGCCAATAAAGGATGAACTACTCGACTGTCTCTCCACCTCTGCTACTGCTTTCCTGTGGTTTAGTCTCAGAGCAGAACAGCAAGTGTACTTCTTTCAACACAATCTTTGGGCCATTTTACTCCTCTGCTCCACAAAGATCTCACATTGCAGCTAGAATTAGAATGAAGTCTTCCATTTTGCATGAGCTTTTTGAAGTGGTTCCAATGATGCTCTGGACTCACCCATGTTCCTCTCTCCCTCACCACTTCCCTCTGGTTTAAGGTGTTCTGAATAGATGTTTCTGACTTGTGAAGTTCTTCTTCCTATTCACATACTAATTCTTTCACATACTTTCTCTTGCTCACCTCCTAATGTGAAATATGGGACCTTGCTATTTAAAACCAGAAATCCCAACCCCATGTAGGAGGGGGCTTCTCTCTTACACTTTTCTTTTTCTTTTTTCTTTCACTATAATCCCATCATTTTATTCCACACTGTATTATACTTGCAAGCCAAGAAGTCAAACCACCAGCATTTGATGAATGATGCTGGAAGATGGGAAACTGGGTTAGAAATAAAAGGGTTTAGTTCTTAGGCTACAGGAAGCTGGATACACAGGCATACTCATGCCCAGGGGACCTTTGCCTCCAGGCACATATGGTAGAGATACATGGGCCACCTTAGAGACCTGTGTATCCTCTATATTACCCCCCTGGCAAGGGAAAACTCCAAGTTTGGGCACCTTACTGTTTTATAGCAGGCAATCCATATGCCTCTTTGCTTTGAGCAAGATTCTATCTATATGCCAAGACTTCTCACTGTACAGATGACTTTATAGCAATATGCACAAAATACAAGAGAAATTGTATCTCCAAAATTCTATAATATTACTTTATATTGTGGCAGGAAGGCCATTAATAAAAGATCATAAAAATGGAAGGATCCTTATCTGTAAATTTGTCCAAGCTTGGTCCAGACATACTAAACAGAAAAATTTGTCTGCAGCTAAACTGATAGCCAAAGAGTGTTCTAGCTGCAGTAGGGCTCCTATAAACAGGACCTTGAGCCTCTGCGCAGGACTGAACTCTGATCAGCTAGGACAGATTTTAGTTTCATGACAGAGATCACATGACTGGACATTTTGAATGAGAACAGGAGATAGAAGCTGATGAGTGTAAGCCAAGGACTCAGTGCAGCAATTCCAAGACTCTCTTAGCTGGAGGCCAGAAACACCAGAAGAGAGTTCTGGTTCCTGGTTCCTTGATGGCTTTTACATTGCCTGAAAGGTATATGTGAAGATGTGATTGAAAATGAAAAGAGAGGGCTGGAGAGATGGCTCAGAGATTAAGAGAACTGACTGCTCTTCCAGAGGTCCTGAGTTCAATTCCCAGCACCCACATGGTGGCTCACAACCATCTGTAATGAGATCTGGCACCCTCTTCTGTATACATAATAAATAAATAAATAAATATTAAAAAAAAAGAAAATGAAAAGAGAAACATAGACACCTGGGTGGGACAAATGGATTGACCAGGTTCTCTCCCACAGCATGTCTCACCCCCATTTCTCTCTTAAGTCCTTTAAAAGGCCCCCAGACTAGCAGCTCAAGGGTACCTATTTACTGCATCCCCTCTTGCTATACAGGTACTACCCTCTCTTTCCTTCACTCTCACCTATGAATCATTAATAAACTTCTCTATAAAACTCGCCCTGTAGTATGTAATTTTATCCGTTGAATTCAGAGTCAAGAACCTGAAGGTCACAGCCTCAGTGGAAGTTTTTTTTTGGGGATTTTGGGTACCCAGTACTCTAACTCCTAAGCAGAAATGAAGAAAGGCTCCATCACTCTCAAGGACACCCTCCTCCAAGTTGCCTGTATCATTATGTGCAGTGTGGCTCACACTGACTTCTCAAGGCTTCAGCCAACATAGACTGTCCTCATTCACACTGTAAGAGGTATATATCAGGAAACTGGACACAGTGTCATAACTCACCCTGGTTCAACAAGCAGTTTTGAGGAACAGAAATCCCTGCAGCCCACTGCCTTATTTTTTAGAGAGTAGACTTGTTTCTGCCCAGTCTCTTGGCCCCTTCAGTATACTCATTAAGACTGTTTTCTTTCTATTGTGCTCTAGAGGGTAATTTCATTCACCGCCCACTAATCCCTTCTCCAGTCAGTTGCATTCCTTGTACAAGCCTCTCCCAGCATTGATTCTCCAATCAGCATATCTTAAGTGCTCAGCAATATACGCAGTATAACCATCAGAAATGTTTGTAGACTATTTGTCAATCTGGAGTCCAAATCTGAAGCTTCCTTGGTGACTTCAGACATCCCAGTCTCTCAGTAAGTTACTCGTGGTCCTTTGGAATTCACTCCATAGCCCAGGCAGACCTTGAATTTGTGGTTGTCCTGTCTGCTTCTTGAGTAGCTAGAATTTCAGACATGTGCCTCCTAGCCCAGTTGAAACACAGAATTTCTCCCTTAGCTTTTATACTTTTTTCCTATCTTTAATAATGAAGGTGTTAAGAAGATATGTGCCAAGCCCAGTGAATCAGCTGTCTCAGGCCAGTGCCTCCTTCTTATGTGCTTTGTAATATCTCATTTAATACATTTAAATTAATACACATTATTATCAAAATGAAACAAAAATCTTTAAGAATACACAACATGCAGAAAATGGAAAATGAGTTAATATGGATTTCAGCACATCTATGTCAGGCCTGGCTGGAGAAGACTCCACTGTGTTGTCTGTGCTGTGCACATGCACCAAGGGTCTATGTTAATTTCACAGCCCCATGTCACACAGGTCCAGTACAGCAGACTCCAATCCCAAGATTAGCACCTCCTTGCTTTTCAAAAGGGACAAAAATTATATCAGAAACCAACTAGAATAAATTTTCTTTTCTCTTACATAGTTAATACCTTCCTGGATGTGTTCTGAAGTATTTTATATCTCTGTCAATGCTACTATAGTAACCATGCCTAGGTCCTGGGTAGGTTTTCTATCCATGTGTAAGTCTCAGATTTTGAGAATATTAAAGTTGTGTGAGACAAAGATAACCCTCTCTAGGAATTTATATGGTCCATGAAGGTTAAACTTTGCCTGGAAATTTGGCTCCTTTCTAAAAATAAGAGCCAGTAAGCCCTTCACAGATATTCTCAATAATTCCAGTAGTATCCATTATTAGTGAAAATAATTATAATTTAGAGCCTGGTTTACTCAGAACTTTATCACTTATTTTTTGTATTTTTAAATATTTGATATTTTAAAAGGGTAATGTCACCATAACTGCCAACTGCTGCTCTAGACCAAATTGCTTCCATTCTTAGCTCAAGAGACTCTTAACAGTCTTTTCAGTTTGATCATTTCTATTAATTTATTCACTACTTTTGCCAGAGCTGTATTCTAAATCTGATTCTACAGTGTAGATTAATTTGGGTCTTGCAGAGAAACAATCAGGCATGAAAGAGGAAGGGATGGACAGAGAGACTTTTACTGATGCAGCTCCAGGCTCATGGTGCTGGGGAACCATGAAGGTCTGCAACCTTGATTTTAAGTCTGGAGATAAGAGAAGAGCAATATTCCGGCTCAATGCAGTTGGGCAGTAGGAGGAGGAAAGGGCACCTTGTGTTCTATCCAGGACTTCAGGGTATTTTGTCACACTCCACATGACCCTTCTTTTCTTAGATGTACAGTGCTTATTCAGCATAGAGGGCCTGGGCATACCTGTTGCTCCAGTGAATTCTTATTGTTTCATAACTTTTCAACCTCACTTATAATTGCCTATTGGTTTCTTAGCTGAAAAGTTGTAAGACTTTGCCAGGCATGGTTGCTCACATCTGAGGTAATCTAAAAGCTGAAGCAGGAGAATTATCATGACTCTGAAGCCAGCCTGGGCTACAAAGAAAGTTTCCAGCCACTTAAAGCTACACAGTAAGAGTCTATCTCATGAAGAAAAAAAATAAATAAAGTAAAACCAAAACAATCACACAAACAAGAAAACCAACAGATTACAGGGTTATTTTTCTTACAAGTTATACTGGTTACTAAGAAAATTTTATTATAGTTTTACTTTATTGCCAATGTCAAAATTAATGATTTGTAAGAAGTCTGACATCAGATAAGCAACCAAACTGTGTGAGTCCTCAGTTCATTGCCTGGGAGACCCTGATTGTTTAACTCATTAGTTAGGTCACTGTATGGCTTGGGCTGGGATAGTCTATAACATGCTGGTGGGGGTAAGACAGCCAGACCAGGGGAGGCACAAAAGAATCAGTATGGCCATTGACAGCAATGCCATCAATCAATCCTACTCTTAGAATCTGTTCCATCAGACACAGGCTCCATGTCTTCCCGTTCATAACATCACCCTCAATTACAATGCTGCTTCAGTTCTTAGACTGAAATTTCCACAGTTAAATTGTGAAGTAAGTAAAGACAAGACGTTCCTTCTACTTTTGTTCAACAATTTACACTCAGTATTCCCTTGGGGGGGTGTTATGAACACCAGTCAGTTCTTGACAAATCTTGACTCCCTTTTCTTTTCTTTCTCCTTAGTTCAAGGTACAAGTAATGTATCTACATCTATTTTATCCAAATGTAATAATAACTTTTAGTTGTATTAGTTACCTGAAACTTGAGTCAAAGTAAAAATCCCACCGGAATTTCTCTTTCTAATATCTTGAAATGGGAAATTTGTTGGCTGAGTCACTTCCGTTCCCTTATCATTTGAACTCTGGTAAACACTGCTGCAGTTCCCATCTCATGTCTGGTGTAATTACAAGGAACTACAGAAGGGTTAAGCTGCTTAGTTCACCAGCCTTCCTGCTTACCCGACAGGCAGCTTCACTTTGGCAGAAGGGAATCCAAGCTTCCAGTGCCACACCTCAATGTGTGTGTGGAGCGGGGGCGGGGGTATGAGTTTAAGAAAGAGCCAAGCTAAAAGAGGATTTGTGCCCCTAATCATCAACTGAAAAAATAAAAAAGTTGCTTGAAGACTCCAGTGTTCTAAAGACAGTTAAAAGAAACAATTAGTATGCTCAATACCAGATGAACACTGCAAATTCTGACAATTAAGAGTCCTGGCTGCTTGTTCATTGTCATTTATAAACTCTGCAACTTTGAAATTTCCAAAACAAAGCCTGGGTCTGCACTTTCTCCTCTGTACAACTGTCACTATCTAATCTGTACAATATTCTGTGTAGTTTATGCCTCCGTGAAATTAAATATAATTACTTGATGGAATCTGAACAAAGGCCTAAATTGAAAGCACATTTCAAAACCAAATTCATTAATTTGGTTCACACGCTCGTGACCCCTATCCTGTCAACTTCTATGTTCTTTGTACTTCTCTGTGATTAAACCTAAAAATATATTCAGATGATTTTGCAGTAGAAACAAGCTGGTATGTTTTACCACTTTGAGTCACCCTCTGCTCCGCCTTCATCCCCTCTTTGTCCACACTAACTTCTTCCAGCTTCGTACCAGGAGAGGTATCACACTTGGCAAGCATTAGCCTACTCTTCACTTTAAAGTTTCCAAAGCTACACAGAAAGCTCATACCTTGGAAGAAATATGGGTGCAAAAGAGTGCTAGAGCACAAGTTGAGAGTAATGTTTGTAAGCCTTAGATGTTAGAGCCAGACAGGAGCTTGGAAGGAGAAAAGCAACTAGAAAGAAAAGTGTGAAAAGTCCCTGGACTATATGTCTCTTCAAAGTCATCTGGGATGAGAAAATAGCCAGAATTCTTGAATTTGCCTGAAAAACCAACAACAGTGAAGTGTGTCCTCCAGCCAGAAAACTTTCTAGGAAGCTGTCTAGCTCCCCGTGTTATGGGAAGCTATAAGAAGTGTTCCTGTGTGGTCTACAAGAGCAAGTAGGTTCTAAGAAACATTCGGGGCTCCAGAAAGTTCAGTGTCTTCCTATTCTGGCCTCGGGGGTTGGGGTGTGGGTGGGGGGGTAGGGGGGTGGGGGGTAGGGGGGATGGTATAAGGAACTGTTTGATGACCCCTGTAGTCAGAAGCAATGGACCACCCATCCCATCCACAGCTGCTCAGGTCTGCAGTGTGGGAAGAAATACGACTCAGTGGATGTTACCCTGTTGTGAAAACAACCAAGAGTCAAAAGTTCCCAATCCCCCAACTTATCCCCAAGAAAGCAAGCTCCCATCATCTAGATGCCACTCCCATGAGGTCAGGTAAACTTAATTTGGCAATAATTTTCTGTTTATACACAAAGAAGAATAATACAGAGTCAGAGGTAGGTCAATGTGTAAAAACATTTGAATGTATTATTTCTTAGAACTAATTTGGATGGTTCAGATTTGAGCCCTTAGAGAATGTTATTAAGCGTTTCCTGTACCAGTTATGAATAAAACTATAAAAAAGATGGTATATGAACTGCCAAATGTTAAATTATGATTATGAAATGTCCCCATGGGATTGAACACTTGATCACGAGCTGGTTGCCCATTTTGGGAGGTTGTGGGACGTTTTGTGCATGGGACCTTTCTGGCAGAGGAAGAGCCATAAATAAAGGCTGGAGGGTCGCAGGTTCTCGCCGACCCCAGAAGTGCTGAGTCTGCCTCCTGTCCTCTGAGATATAACAAACCACATTCTCTGGGTTTCTCAGATACAGACCGAGCCCTATCTACCTTCCATACTGTCCTTTCCATGACTGACTATTTCCTCAAACCTTGGGCTAAAGTAAATCCTCCTTGGCTTAAGTTTTGGGTTACAATATTGAGAAAAATAAAACAGTGTTTGAGGATTCTTTTTCTGTTTTCAATATTGTACAATTCATTCATGCATTGAAACAACCCAAGACAGCTGAAATGTGTATAACTACCCACCAATGTGCAAAAAGAGGGGAAAAATATTCTTTAAGTAGCTACCCACTCTCATAGAGTGGGTTTTCATAATTTGTTTCATGGTCTTCTGAGCTTTTCCTGCAAGCCATGTTCAGAATCTCCTACATGCTTATCAAGGGAACATTTGTATAGCATTTCTGCTAAGTCAGTGCAGATGGGCAGAGAGTGGAACCGGGACTGAAAAGCTCCAAATCTGCTTGCAGGGGCCACCTGTCTCTACAGACAAAAGGCTGAGCGCAGCACTGGTGGTCATCAGGTTCCCTGCAGCATCCCTAGGCTGCCCGGTGCGTGCACACATTTTGCGGCCTACGCAAAATGAGACAGTTTTTCTTTCTGGTGAAAAGCTTGTGTGTTTCATTAGGATGATTGGCCCCCTGGGGTACTGGTCCTTGGGTGAGCTGAGTCCCCAGGGTGGATGAGCAGCCAAGGGAACAGACTGTTGTCCCAGACCCTGCTGAGTAAACCCAGTTGTGTGTGTAGAGAGCAGAGTACAGTCCCATCAAATTTATGGCTGACCCTGTTTATAATCTTGTGGCATATGCCTCTGTGGTGTTTGTTTACAAAGAGCCGAGGCTCAGTGTCTGAGCATGGCAAGTGATACACTGTAAGTCTCTGGGGGTAAATGAAACATGTCCATTTTACCCCATCTGGATCTTGTTATTATTATTTTTTCTTCCCATGATTAGCATTTTGGCAGTTTTCGCTCTTCAACTCAGCTGTTCAATGTGCCCAGGGGAGACAGAGAGTTGAGCACTTTCCAAAACCAGGGTAGTGCTGTGTGCAGAGAATCCGCAGCTGAGAGGGCACTTTCCGTAGGGCACAGTCTCCACAGTCAGTGTACTTAGTGGGCAGGAAACATGCCCGAGATTCAAGCTCCTATGAGTCACAGACTGTGGAAAGCCTCCTTCTTCCTCCTGGATGAAGGTCAGGATGCGGGAAGAGTGTGTGAGGCTGTGAGGCTGTGACCCCGCTGAGCTGGTACCGTCCTCCACACATGGTTGGCTGTGCTGCAGAGGAGGCTTGTGCTGTTATGAATTCAGCCTGCTGGAGAGAAAAATGGGGTCATGATGTTCATGTGACACCTTGTTAATTCATGCTGCAACAAAAACCAAACCCAACCAAAGTTCCTTGCATGCACTAACGTGGATCAAAATAATGCCACAACACACCCAAAGTCTGTTTTTCGTTTTGGCTGAGTTACTGGGGTAGAACAACAACAAACAGAAAAAAAAAACAAAAAACAAAAAAAAACATAGTCCCTAAAAGCAAAGACATCTCTAGGGCTCTCTCTCTCCCTCTCTCTCTCTCTCTCTCTCTCTCAGGCTCTCTCTCTTGCTTTTCTTCTCACACACACACACTCTCTCTCTCTCCACCCTCTACTTCCTCCTCCCTTCGTCCTTTTCCTCATCTCTTCCATGGAAGAAATAAGTAGAAGGAACCCAAATGTTACAGTGTTTTGTGTCCATGCATTTACAACGTAAAGAAAATTGTCTGCATCTGCATTAAGCTTTCTACCTAACTAATCATCTGTAACTGATATTTTTAGGTAAGACTTTATTTAGATTTAAAATCGATTGTAATTTTATCTTATACTTAATATTTTACTGTTGCTTTTATTTATACTTAGAAACTGGACTTCCATTTACATCCTAGAGGTTGATTTTAAATATGCAGAATTACTAAATCAAAAATAAATCCTTGGACCAAATAAGCATTGTACAAATTCTCAAGGTAAGGGAGAATATGGAGAACTACCTTTAGGAGTTTTGATCAGGAATTAATAGACCAGGTTTCAGTTACTGAGATACATTTAATATTTTCATGATGTTGCAATAAAAATTACTGAGTATTTGCAATATTATAATGATGATACTATAATTACATGTCTAATTGTTGTATGATTAATGGTTATTATTAATTTCTGATGTGTATTTAGAGATGTTGTTGCCTCATAAAATGATGAAATAAAGCAATGTATTAAAAACTTCAGGGTAGGAGAGATGGTTCAATGGGTAGAGACACTTGCTGCCAAGCCTGCCGACCTGAGTTTGATCTCCCAGGCTCGGTCTCACATGGTCAGAGGAAAGAACAGTTTCAGAGGTTGCTTTCTGACCTTCACGTGTATGCCATGACAAGCACACACCATACACACACACACACACACACACACACACACACACACACACACACTAAATGTAACAAAAATTTTAACCCAATATTCCATGTAAAGTTGTGTTTTATTGTATTTGTATTATTTCCATATTTGCTACATTTTACATCTGTTTCTAGATACTTATACTGAAGCCAATCTCTATATATAACAGGAATTTTATTTCAGGTTTCCAATTATCTTAACAGTGAAGGATACATGTCCTCTAAATCCCTTCTCTGTCTAACCAGAAATACTACTGAACTACTTTATTCACAGGACCAGGTCATTTTTATCTCCTACAACAATCTATCCAAAGTCAGCAACTGTGCAGGAATCCGCAGTAGCCTCTCCTCACAGACCCTACTAACCCAGTCTCTAGTGTTTGATATTTGTTATGCATCAATCCAGAATTTTTCTTAGCAGGTTCTTTCAAAGCTTGTAAAACATCTAGATTCCCACATGCTTTCTTCCACGTAGTTCTGTTCCAACCTACCTAGGACGGAGCCCAGGAAACTGTATATTCATTTTCTTCCTGGTGGCTGATGCTGAGGGTCCTGAGACCATGCTTTGTGAAGGTCATCAGGATCCCTGCTGTGAGCAGCATAGGACACAGGCTCTTTCACCTTGAGCTGAAGTACTCCTGGAATCCTCTTGAGAGAAAATTGTCAGGAACCTGTGTTTCTCAATTGGCCACATTCCTGCATGTTAGCTGGGTTCCTGAAAAGAGGACACATTCTCTGAGTCATCTCATCCCCTACTGGTCACCTGTCTTCTGACTCTTCAGAATCCCTTTCTGCATCCTATGTGAACTAGCTCTGCTGTACTGGGCACTGTCTGTCTGCTTAGCACATAGCAAGCAGACCGAACTCCTCAGTCCTGCATAGTCTCTCTCTAGAATGACAGGTGACATGCATCAAGTCAAAATGAATGAACTTGAAAGCAGTAAGCAGTCAGACTTGGTGAATATGGCCAAACTGTCAAAACTAGATGCCACATAATTCTATTTGTACCCTATTCTGGTGACAACAAAACTCTAAGGACAAAGTGCAAACAACTTTGGATAAAGTGCAAACAACTTTGGCCAAGGTCTGGAGGTGAAAGAGAAGGAATTTGTTACAAAAGAGTATAATGTAACCTTTTTTGTGTAGTTTTTTTTTTCACTCTTTTGACTATTTGTTCTTTTGGAGGCCCGCCACCCAGCTCCCAAATAAATCACACTGAGACTTATTATTACTTATGGATGCATGACCTTAGCTTGGCTTATTTCTAGTGAGCTTTTCTTAACTTAAGTTATCCCTGCTGTGGGATGTTCTGTATGGCAAATGTGTTGCTAATAAAACACTGATTGGCCAGTGGCTAGGCAGGAAGTATAGGCGGGACTAACAGAGAGAATAAAAAGAACAGGAAGGCGGAGGGAGTCACTGCCAGCCACCGCCAGGACAAGCAGCATGTAAAGATGCCGGTAAGCCACAAGCCATGTGGCAAGGTATAGATTTATAGAGATGGATTAATTTAAGATATAAGGACAGTTAGCAAGAAGCCTGCCACGGCCATACAGTTTACTTGGTTGGGTCTGAGCGGCTGTGGGACTGGCAGGTGAAAGAGATTTATCCTGACCATGGGCCAGGCAGGAAAACTCTAGCTACATATCCCAACTACTTTTTGTCTATGGGCTTTTGTCTTTCTCTCTTCTGTATATCTTTCTTTACTTCTCAATCCATGGCTTGCTATGTAGCTGGTGACTGGCCCTTCATGTCCTTCTCTTTTTCTTGCTCCTCAATCCTTTCCTCTCAGATCTCTCCTCCTATTTATTCTCTCTGCCTGCCAGCCCCGCCTAACCTTTCTCCTGCCTTGCTATTGGCTGTACAGATCTTATTAGAATTATCAAGTGTTTTAGACAGGCAAAATAACACAGCTTCACAGAGTTAAACAAGTGAGACATAAAAAAAGGCAACACATCTTTACATCATTAAAAGAATGTTCCACAGTATAAACAAATGTAATACACTTTACAATGACATTCCACAACATTTTGGTATTGTGGAAATTATCTATCTGCCTTTGTTTTGATAATGGTGACTGGTCTGTTTGTTTTATTAGATCTCAGAAGTGTCCATCTTAGGCTGGAGAGGGTGCTTGGTGGCTAAAACTGGTACTGCTTTTGCAAAGGGCCTGAGTTGTTCAGTTCCCAGCACTCATGTTCAGTGGCCTACACCTGTCTGTAAATCCAGTTCTAGGTGATTCAGCATCCTCTTAAGGCCTCTGGTGGTACCCATACTCAGACTTATGTGCACATATACATACTTATGATTAAAAATAAAATGATTCTTTTAAAAAAAGACACATGCATCTTAGAAATTACTCATACATCCATAAACTGTCTTTTAAAAAAATCCAAGTTCTTTGCCGGGCGGTGGTGGCGCACGCCTTTAATCCCAGCACTCGGGAGGCAGAGCCAGGCGGATCTCTGTGAGTTCGAGGCCAGCCTGGGCTACCAAGTGAGTTCCAGGAAAGGCGCAAAGCTACACAGAGAAACCCTGTCTCAAAAAAACCAAAAAAAAAAAAAATCCAAGTTCTGTCAGATCTGGGGAGAACAAAGTCATTTCATAAATGACTTCCTTTGGATCTTCAGTGTGATAGTGATCACCTTATTACCATGTACACTTTTCAGATGGTAGCACGGTTTTTCAACCAAATGTTAACCAACTGAAACTCTATAACATTCAACATCATACTTCCCCCCTGCCCTCACAGCAGCAGATGATGGATGATCTGAAAGCAGCTCCTTTCATGGCTTTCTAGACTAGGGAGTGGAGGGAAAGGTACAAAAGTTGAAGTAATCCTGTCACATTCAAAGTTCTTTATCCCATTCAATCTGGTGATTTTTAGAATTACAGGTATTTCCCAGAATGTTACATGTTTGATCAGGGTAAAACATTGAGATTAAAGACATGCAAGTGGAAGAAACAGGATTAAAAATATAATCACCACCAGTGGCAAACCTTTCCATTTGGGGTATTTTAATGCTTTAGCTGCGGTTAATACTCAACTTAGGAAAATGCTTATTGAACACACTTTGCCACCTGTGGGGTCACCAGCAGATTATCCACAATACAAATCATTCAGACCATGCTATCCATCACATCATAGAGATTTAGTTATCACTGGAGATGGAGAGATGAGCGGCTGAGAGCTAAAACCTGAAACAGATGGGCATCCTGGATTCTTTGGTCTTCCAAAAGGATAAAGTCACTTGGTAGAACACCAGCTACTAAGAGAATGTGGCTGGCTGGAGTAACCACTGCCCTCCATAACTTTTCTGTGAACCTCTACAGGAAAACTCATAAGAAAAATAAATTACCATCCATACTATCACTGACATTATCCAACACTGTCTGACATCATGATTTATAAAATTAGATGACATTTTCAACAGTTGTCCACTGAGTGAATTCAGTGGTCCCACCATCATTTGAGTTTCTAAAGAACAGGCAGGGGTGAGGCTTTACTGAGGCTTTGTGAGAACTGAATGCTTATGATCATTAATTAAAAACGGATTAAATGAACTAGGAATTATGGATTTATCTGCATATGACCATCTGCATTAGCACATTTGCTTTTGCAAGCAGGGAGTGAATATACCATGTCTGGTAGCCAAATCAGAAGCAGGTTGGAGAACCACAAGATAGGAAAGCTCTGCCCTTCCATGATCACCATTCACTAACCCATCAGGCGTTTATTGGGTGTTGACTGCACCAGGCACAGTGGAAGCCTGAGACAAAATGTATGAACAGCTTGTGACCTCACCAAAAATGAAGCACTAGATACTTAAATTATGAAAATGCCTTGCCAGTTCCAACTCAGCATATGAACAATCTTACTCAAAAGTTCGATAATTAAACTATCACCATATTGGAGAAACAATGAGAACCAGAGCTTTTAATCACATGGAAATGACATGGAAACATTGCTGTTGGGTTAAAATAAAATCATACTTTTGAAATCAATGCCAGAGACATTTTAAAGCAATTTATGACATATCGATAACCATTTTTAAGCAGAACATGCATAAACACACCAGCAACATTTTTATAACAAGAAAAACTTTGCAGAGCATCTGATGGATGTGATCCATATAGTAAATGTATAGTA
>CABHPP010124880.1:17880-34140 GCA_902168425.1 Peromyscus attwateri | reverse complement strand
TTGCATCTTTGTGTGGTTTGGGTATCAGGGTAATTGTAGCCTCATAAAAAGAGTTTGGTAGTGTTCCTTCTGTTTCTATTGTGTGGAACAATTTGAAGAGTATTGGTATTAGTTCTTCTTTGAAAGTCTGGTAGAATTCTGCACTGAAACCATCTGGTCCTGGGCTTTTTTTGGTTGGGAGACTTTTGATGACTGTTTCTATTTCTTTAGGGGTTATTGGTCTATTTAAATGGTTTATCTGGTCTTGATTTAATTTTGGTATGTGGTATCTATCCAGAAAATTGTCCTTTTCTTCCAGATTTTCCATTTTTGTGGAGTACAGGTTTTTGAAGTATGACCTGATGAGTCTCTGGATTTCCTCGTTGTCTGTTGTTATGTCTCCCTTTTCATTTCTGATTTTGTTAATTTGGGTGCTTTCTCTTTGCCTTTTGGTTAATTTGGCTAGGGGTTTGTCTATCTTGTTGATTTTTTCAAAGAACCAACTCTTTGTTTCATTTATTTTTTGTATTGTTCTCTTGGTTTCTATTTTGTTGATTTCAGCCCTCAATTTGATTATTTCCTGGCATCTATGTCTCCTGGGTGAGTTTGTTCCTTTTTGTTCTAGAGCTTTCAGTTGTGCTGTTAATTCATTGGTATGGGATTTCTCCATCTTCTTTATGTGTGCATTTAGAGCCATGAATTTTCCTCTTAGCACTGCTTTCATAGTGTCCCATAAGTTTGGGTATGTTGTACTTTCATTTTCATTGAATTCTAGGAAATCTTTAATTTCTTTCTTTATTTCTTCCTTGACCCATTGATGTTTCAGGTGGGCATTATTCAGTTTCCATGAGATTGTGGGCTTATATAAATAATTTTTGTTGTTGTTGAAGTCTAACTTTAAGGCATGGTGGTCTGATAAGATACAGGAGGTTATTCCAATTTTTTTGTATCTGTTGAGATTTGTTTTGTGACCAAGCATGTGGTCAGTTTTTGAGAAGGTTCCATGGGGTGGTGAGAAGAAGGTATATTCTTTTGTGTTAGGATGGAATGTTCTGTAGATATCTATTAAGTCCATTTGAGTCATAACATCTGTTAGGTCTTTTATTTCTTTGTTAAGTTTCAGTCTTGTAGATCTGTCTTTTGGTGAGAGTGGTGTGTTGAAATCTCCCACTACTAATGTGTGGGGTTTGATGTGCGTTTTAAGCTTTAGTAATGTTTCTTTTATGAATGTGGGTGCCTTTGTATTTGGGGCATAAATGTTCAGAATGGAGACTTCATCTTGGTGGATTTTTCCTGTGATAAATATGTAATGTCCATCCTGATCTCTTTCGATTGATTTTACTTTGAAGCCTATTTTATTAGATATTAGGATTGCTACACCAGCTTGTTTCTTAGGTCCGTTTGCTTGGAAAGCCTTTTCCCAGCCCTTTACTCTGAGGTAGTGTCTGTCTTTGAAGTTAAGGTGTGTTTCTTGTATGCAGCAGATGGATGGATCCTGTTTTCTTATCCATTCTGTTAGTCTGTGTCTTTTTATAGGTGAGTTGAGACCATTGATATTGATGGATATTAATGACCAGTGATTGTTAATTCCTGTTATTTTTTGTGGTCGTGTTGTTTGGGTTTGCCTTTATATGTTACTTGGTCTTTTTCCTTTGCAGCTCTTAATATTTTTTCTTTGTTCTGTATGTTTAGTGTTTTGATTATTATGTGGTGAGGGGACTTTTTTTTTTTTTTTGGATCCAGCCTATTTGGTGTTCTGTAAGCTTCTTGTATCTTCATAGGTATTTCTTTCTTTAGGTTAGGAAAGTTTTCTTCTATGATTTTGTTGAATATATTTTCTGTGCCTTTGAGTTGGTATTATTCTCCTTCTTCTATCCCTATTATTCTTAGGTTTGGTCTTTTCATGGTGTCCCAAATTTCTTGGATGTTTTGTGTTACGACTTTTTTGTCTTTATTGTTTTCTTTGACTGATGAATCTATTTTCTCTATTGTGTCTTCAGTGTCAGAGATTCTCTGTTCCATCTCTTGCATTCGGTTGGTTATGCTTGTTTCTGTAGTTCCTGTTCGTTTAGTCAGGATTTCTATTTCCATCATTCCCTCAGCTTGTGTTTTCTTTATTGTCTCAATTTCATTTTTCAGATCTTGGAATGTTTCTTTCATCTGTTTAATTACTTTTTCTTGGCTTTCTTTGATTTCTTCCAATTTTTTTGTTTGTTTTTTCTTCCATTTCTTTAAGGGAATTTTTTTATTTCCTCTTTAAGGGAGTTTTTCATTTCCTCTTTAATGGAGTTTTTCATTTCCTCTTTAAGAGAATTTTTTATTTCCTCTTTAATGGGGTTTTTCATTTCCTCTTTAAGGGAATTTTTTATTTCCTCTTTAAGGGAATTTTTTATTTCTTCTTTAAGGGCCTCTATCATCTTCTTAAAGTCATTTTTAGGATTGATTTCTTCTGTTTCTTCTGCCTTGGTATGTTCAGGTCTTGCAGGTGTAGAATCGCTAGGTTCTGATGTTGTCATATAGGTCTTTATGTTGTTGCCTGT
This sequence comes from Peromyscus attwateri, assembly GCA_902168425.1. Lineage (NCBI taxonomy): Eukaryota > Metazoa > Chordata > Mammalia > Rodentia > Cricetidae > Peromyscus > Peromyscus attwateri. The sequence goes on along the minus strand of CABHPP010124880.1, from coordinate 31,621 downwards.
ATTTTTGCACTGGCGTCTACTCTGCTTGGTGCAGGCAGTGTCTGTGTCTGAAGGTGCCTCTCTTGTTCTAATTTTTAGTCTTGGTTCACTAGGAGTTTTTGGTAAAATTGGTGCTGTTGGGCTCCGTTTCTTCAGGAGCAGCTTAGTCAAATCAGTGTTAGTGGGTTCTGTCTCTGGGAGCAGTTGTTCCCAGTTGGTGTAGGGTGTGCTTATGGTTTCAGTGATTATTAGGTTCGTAGGGGTTAGGTTTTTTTTTTGTTTTTTGTGGGATTTTTTTTTGGTGGGGGAGCAGGGAAAGGTAGCTGTCTGGTCTCTGGGACTCCGATGGGTAGGGCCTAGGGGCTAGAGACCTGATCTGTCAGTCTGGAGATGGGAGCTTACCTGTTCTCAGTTGGTGAAGTGTATACTTACGATTCTGGTGATCTGGTTCGGTGGCTGGGCGGCGCCTTCTTTTGTGTTCTCAGGTCACGTTTTGCTCATTCATCAACTCCTCAGCTGATCTTGTTTCCTCAGACTTCAAACTGTAGGACTCTGAATCCTCTCCCGAATGGATTTCAGCTGAGTAGGGTAGTCTCACCAACACCTCCAAGTTTTGGGTTTCGCAGGATCAGCAGCTGGGCCCTGGGTTGGCCTCAGACAGAGTGTTCAGATCCGTTCTGGTTCCGTCCCACGGAGATGGCTCCTTCCCCGGGTGTTGGGATTAAAGGAGTCCCTTTTCAGATATCTGATGTCCTAGGGAGGCAGTGGGTTCAAGTACAGGCTTTGGAATCAAGCCTCAGATCCATTGAGATTGCTGCAATATTATTACTATAACTCCATACTTACGGATTTTTTTTCAGTGTTAAGCCTGTGGTCTATTTGAGCTCTAGTCTCAGCCCACTATTTTACAGTTAACTATTGTGAATTTCTTCACTACTCCAGGGTCTGAAAGATATTTATCAGCTGTTGACTTCCTTTTAAAATGAATTCTGTGTGTGTGTGTGTGTGTGTGTGTGTGTGTGTGTGTGTGTGTGTGTGTATGCATGTTCCTGTGAAGATGGGTGTAAATGTGTGTGGGTGCACTTGCATGTGTGCACAGGAGGAAAGAGGACCATGTTGTACAGACACATGGATGTGGGTGTGAGTATATAAATTCTGATTAATCAATTTTGCAACAGGACCATTTCTTTGTTAAGGGTATCTACACTTATCTGTATCACCAAGAGCACAACTACTCATTCACAGCCTAGCTCTGAAGTAGGGAAAAGAGAAGATGGGTCTGATGGCAAGTATATAATTGCAGCACTCTACAGACTGAAGAAGGATGGAAAATTTGAAGCCAACAACAATAGAAAAAAGAAAAGTTGGGTATAGTTGGTGAGTGCTGATGAACACCTATAATACTGCAACACTGAAGTAGTAGGAGCTGGAGAATCACTGCAGAGTTCAGCCTAGCTAGGACCACATATCAAAACAAAGAGTGCACGTAGGGTGGTGATGCTGCTGCCTTTAATCCCAGCACTTGGGAGGCAGAGGCAGGCAGATCTCTGAGCTAGAGGCCTGTAGCACTAACTCTAATTGGTCTTAATAATAAAAACCTGAAATCAGATCTTGGGGTAAATGCTGAAAGATCAGAGACATAAAGGAGGCAGTCACTAGAGAGACTTCTTACCTCTACCAAATACTCAGACCAAAGGAGGGGGTGAGCTCCTGTCTCTACCAGCCTTACATTCCTCTCTCTGCCCAGCCATATCACTTCCTATCTCCACCTTCCTAGTGCTAGGATTCAAGGCATGTGCCTCCCAAGTACTGGGATCAAAGGCATGAGATCCCAAGTGCTGGGATTAAAGGTGTGTGCCACCACTGCCTGGCTTAACTAGTGGTAGCTCCGCACTCCGATCTCCAGGCAGCGTTTGTTAGAGCACAAACAAAATATCACCACATTTCCCCCTTTTTGTCTAAAATAAAAGGTTATAACTGATAAAAGAAAACTATATACAATAAGTACAATAACTATATACAATATATACAGGCAATAAATACACCAATAATGTCTAGTCCATTAACAGTTGACAAATTTAGAGAAAATACTCCAAATCTATCCTATCTTGGTGAGTCCAAAAGGTTACACCTAATTCACTTTCTATTCTAAATTGCATTATCAAAAATATCTTTTAGTGTCTCTCAACCTCATACACTTTACACCTCTTTAGTAAATTTCTTTTCTAAATCTTGTAACAAGGAAAACTATAACTATCTAGTCTTCAACTCCATCAGAGACCCAAGAAGGAAATAATATTACTTGAGTAAGCAGGAAGTTTAAGCAAGTGACTTCCAAAAAATGTGAGAAATGACAGAAATAGCTAGCTGCCTGGACAGTCACCCAAGGTTCCTCTGTAATGTTGGGGCATCCATCTTTGGCTTACAAGCCTAGCATATCTGACAGGCTTTTCTGTGAAGCAAGATATTCTGAAGGACTATCCTACCTTGTCTTGACAAAGTTCAGCAGTCACTTTCTTTTGTGTCCTGCTTGTCCCATTTGGAGAGCATACTGTCAGCAGTCAAGGCAAGGGTACTCTCTTGCCCAGTGGCTAACTTTTGCCACAAAGAAAGGAAACTCCATATGGAGTTTCTTTGATGCCCACCATCTTCTCCAAAGTAGATTGGTGCTGCCAGAAGCAGATATGTCTCATTATCATTAAAAAAATGAACCTATGTTATTAAAACATCTTAAATGACGTATTCTGTAGATCTCTGAAGTGTTTGAAGACTACCTATCTACATAAAATATCTGTTTGACCTTGAAAACCTACCTAACATGACTACAAGTTTAATTATAATAGGTGACTAACTACTAACCTGCATTTCTTTAATATCCTAAATAATTTGCAATAATAACTTTCAAGGACTAACAGTTTACATTACATTGTTAAATGAGATGTATAGCTACAATACCTTGAACAAGATTAGAAATGTATGTACAGTATGTTCTAACAAAAATGATCACAACTTTGTATCAATATACAAAGATCCATAACAATGTAAAATATTTAAAATAAGTAGTTGCTTTTTAAAAGTAGATTCAATAACCTACCCTTTTTTTTGTTGTTTTTAAGACAGGGTTTCTCTGTGTAGTTTTGGTGCCTGTCCTGGATCTTGCTCTGTAGACCAGGCTGGTCTCGAAATCACAGAGATCCGCCTGCCTCTGCCTCCCAACTGCTGGGATTAAAGGCATGTACCACTGCCACCCAGCAATAACCTATCCTTTTTTCCTATCATATCTATATCCCCCTTTTTTCTTTTTTAGAGTAGATTCAATATTCTACCCTTTATCTTATCATTTCTATATCTCCATTTTTCTTTTTTTCTTTCAAAACAAGATCCTTGAATCTAATCTTTTTTTTTAACCATTACCAATAAAATCTTGTAATCAACCATCCTAAACAATGACTATTCCTAATCCATTGAATGACCAAAAACCACCCAGCCCACCTCTTGGGAATGTGGGTGTCATGCTCTTAAAATTACTTCCTGCTGTCTGGGAGCAATGGCATCTTTAGGGGATCCTGAAAAGAAAAATTTAGGTTAATTGTCAAGTCCTGGGAGGGGTAGCTGTATCATTTGTTGTCCAGTCTCTGTGTAATGGGAAAGTGAAGGGCCTGTCTCAAGTCTTGGCTAGAGTAGTCTGTAAGGCTGGATCATCTTAGATAGCCACCTCAAAATTGTCCTGAGCAGTTTGTAGTCCAAAGCTGATCATTGGGTGGTGTTTGTCAGCTTAGTGGCATTATCATAACCCTGGTGGAATTGTAGTTGTGGGCCCATTATCGTTTTGGAGACTTCAAAGGTCTTTGTTAGGGGTGGTCATGGTTCACTGCCAAAAGCTTAAACATTTTAAATGTCATATGCAGCAGATCTCAAAGAGGTTAAAGGATCAATATTTATTATGTACATCCAGAGTACAAAAACTTAATTCCTAGTTACCTGATAGAGACTCAAACTTGAAATCATATACAGGAAGCTAGATGAAGCCTTTTTCTAGAATTAGTTAGTACTCTATATGATCATTAATATCATGATAAAAAGTTTAAAAAAATATATTATTAATCTTATAAATTTTGAGATAATAGTCATACTCTTTGAAAAAGTTTTAAAGAGTCAAAATAAGATGGGTGGTGGTGGTGGCGGCGGCGGCGGCGGCGGCGGCGGCGGCGGCGGCGGCGCACGCCTTTAATCCCAGCACTTGGGAGGCAGAGCCAGGTGAATCTCTGTGAGTTCGAGCCAGCCTGGTCTACAGGACAGGCACCAAAACTACACAGAGAAACCCTGTCTCGAAAAACCAAAAAAAAAAAAAGTCAAAATAAAACCAAAGGATCATGAGATTAGTAGCATTAGAATAGTCCCTAAATTTTGTTTTTCTTCTGTCCCATATCAGGTGGCTCTTCTGACATGATACAGAGATTTTGAATTCTCCTTTTAACAACATGCTTGGGTTTAGAGAAGAAGAGAGCCGCACTCCAACTCCAAAGCCAGCTTTAATTTTTAATTGAACTGGGACTACAAAAAGACCATTTGCATTATGTGTCTGTAGAGAACAGCAGGAACAAACATTTGGGAAGATTTATAGAATTTTATCCTGTTTGAGATGTGATATATCAATAGGCCAATTTATCAATAGGCCAATTTACTCTTTTTCTTGAGACATTTTTTTTTTTCTGGATGATTTGTCTTTTTTTTTTCAGATGTCTTATTTGTTCAGTGGTCTTCAGATTCCTTTGCTGGAAGCCTTTATTCTCCTGAAAAGACAAAAACAAAACCTTGCCCAAACCCTAAATTTGGGGAGGTTCCCTTATGGCAAGTTATACCTGATCAAATGAGAAGCATTTGTTAGTTATATAAGTTGGTTTAGATTGAACGGTCATACTGTTTGATAAACTATCACCTCTTCTAATCAAGAGGTCTGTCTTGTTCATATCTAATCTTTATCAATTTTGATTTATAGTTTCTCATGAAAAAATTTTTTTAATAATTTGATTTTTTTTGAGATAGGGTTTCTCTGTGAAACAGTCCTGGCTGTCCTGGAACTCACTTTGCAGACCAGGCTGGCCTCAAACACACAGAGATCCACCTGCCTCTGCCTCTGCCTCCCAAGTGCTGGGATTAAAGGCGTGCGCCACACCTGCCTGTGACTCCTGAAGTTTTTTGTTCTCTCTTCTATTGCTGTTCTATCATGTTTTTTTTTTTTTTTTACAATAGGTATTAGGTTTTTTAATTGCTCTGGGAAGGAGTTTCCTCCAAGATGACAGGAAATGATTGAACTGAATTTGACATGGGTGCCTGTGAGAGGCCCCTCAAGGCCTCTCAAGGGTTACCTTGACTGTCCCTTGTTGATATACACTCATTGGTCCAATGTTGGCCTTTGCCACACCTTCTGCATACTCCAGAAGGGAGAGGCATTCTGTTTGGATTATTCTTAGAAAAAAAAAATATTTCTATGAATGCCCTTTTTACAATCCCTTTTTAGGTGACCTTGTTTACCGCAACTGAAACATTGACATTTCAATTTTTCTTCAAACCTCTAGAAATCACCTCTCCTATTCAAGTATCATCATGGTTATGAGATTCAATATTGATTGTATCTCAGATCCATTCCTCTAAGGGTGCTGATCTTGCCATTAACAGCCTAATTACCCCTTGCATTGTTCATTCGCATTTTCAAAAGCCAGAGATTCAGTTATTATTTGTCTAGCTTCTGAATTTGGTATCATTCTATTTACTGCTGAAGTCAATCTTTGTAAGAAATCAGTGAAGGTTTCTTTGGGGCCCAGTATAACTTTAGTGAATGACTCAATTTTCTTTCCTAATTCTTCGATTTTGTCTCAAGCATTCAAAGCTGCTACATGGCGTAAAGCCAGGGTGTGGTCATCATATAGAGATCACCTTTGTACATTAGCAAATCTCCCTCTCCAAGAAGTCGGTCTTGGGAGATTTCTATACCTCTAGCCCTACTTCATTGTTCATAGGTTTTAGCCTCATCTTTCCACCAGAGCCTCTAATGTAATTGAGGACCAGGCTCCAAGACTGCTATAACCACATCTCTCCAGTCTTGAGGGATAATTCTATTACAAGTTGATGATGAGTTTAACATCTGCCTCACAAAAGGTGAATGCATGCCATATGAGACTATTGCTTCTTTGAATCTCCTTAAATCTAACATTTCCACAGGAGTCCATTCAGCTCTTACACAGCCTTGTGGATATATATCATTTGGCAGTTTCTGTAAAGATCCTGGATAAATTAAAGTTGGCTGTTTGAAACCCTTAGGGTGTTCCTCTCTAACCTTATAATGCAACACTGAGATTGGTTCTTTAAATTCCTCTGTCTGGGTCTAAATATCTCTATGTTCTGTTTTAATAAGTTTTTCTAAAACTTGTATCTTAGCACTTATATTAACAACTTTTTAGTGATAAACGAATAATGTTTATAATTGACATTAAATAAATCTCATTTAAATTATCCTCTCATTTAATTGTTCCATTTTCAAACTGCCTAGCATATTATCATACAGAGACCTAACTGCCTCTATTGTAATGGTGTTTCCCATTTTTTAATGAGGGAAAAAAACCTTTTAACTAATTCGTCCCTTTAAGAAATCTCAATTGTCTCACCAAATCTGCTGACAATGACCGTGAAGATGTGAGACTGAGTGCTTCTGCATAGAACAGTAGAAGCCCAAATGGGTGTCAAGGCAGCTACATAGTTTGGCAGCAGCCCAAGGAGGGGTCCAGGGAAAGCCCAAAACCCACAGGGAGAAAAGAAGCCAAAGAGCTAGCTGTCTGCATGAGGGAACATGTGAAAGCATCTAACTCATGTGGTGTTTGGGGCCAAATGCCTGTGTATGGAGTTTGCTGCAGAGAGGCTGTAACAGAAAAATCCTACACTTTCTCAGAGGCTTAGGGAAAAAAGAGAGGAGAACCTAGCAGACAGGGTAGTGACTCTGGCCGTATGCAGCTCAGGCCTGTGTCGGTTGGCTGCAAAGCCACAGGGAAGTGGCTTTTTTGTGAATTCATGCCCCAAAAGTTGGATGCCAGATGTAGTGTGAATTCTAATTGGTCTTAATAATAAAAACCTGGAGTTAGATATTGGGGTAAATGCTGAAAGATCAGAGAAATAAAGGAGCAGCCACTAGAGAGACTTCTTACCTCTACCAATTCTGCAGACCAAAGTGGGGGTGGTAGTGAGTTCTTCTCTCCATCTGCCTCATATTTCTCTCTCCACCCAGCCATATCACTTCCTGTCTCCACCTTCCTAGTGCTAGGATTCAAGGCATGTGCCTCCCAAGTACTGGGATCAAAGGCATGAGATCCCAAGTGCTGGGATTAAAGGTGTGTGCTACCACTGCCTGGCTTCTATGGTTAACTAGTGCCTAGCTCCACATTCTGATCTCCAGGCAAGCTTTATTTGTTAGAGCACAAATAAAATATTACCATAGAGTCCAGTCTGGTCTGTATAGAGCTTGTTCCAGGACAGCCAGGGCTACACAGTGAAACCCTGTGGTGGTGGGGGCTTGGACAAACATACACAAAATAGGCCTGGGGAGAGGTCTTGGTGGGTAAAGTGCTTGCTTTGTAAACATGAGGACCTGAGTCTGGGCCTCCAGCATCCATATAAAAAGCTTGATGCAGTGATATGTATCTATAACCCCAATACTGATAGGTGAACACAGGTAGATCCCAAGGACTGGCAAGCCAGCCTAGCACAAAGGGTTAATTCCAGGTTCATTCAGAGACCTTGTCTCAAAAATAAGGTAGAGGGGCTGGGAAGATCAGTGATTAAGAGCACTGGTTGCTCTTCAGAGGACCTGTGTTCAATTCTCAGCATCCACAAGACAGCTCACAATGGTCTGTAACTCCAGTCTTGGGATCTGACTCCCTCTTCTGTCCTCTGTGGGTACCAAGCAGGTATGTGGTGCACAGACATACATGCAGCAAAATACTCACACACATAAAAAAAAGAGTCTTTAAAAATATGGTGGATAGCAAAGGAGGATGACTTCCAATGTAACCTCTGGCTTCTACTTGTTCACATGTCTATGTGAGCACACTCACGTGTATACCAGGAGTGAGGGAGGTGGTGGCACACATAGCAATACTCAAAAGTGAGATGAGATGGATCAGATCTGGACACCTAACAATCAAATGAAATGGTCAGATCCAGTTCTATAAAGGAAGCCCATTGTAATTATTTAGAATAATCACGAGTCTTATTATTTGGGAGGCAGTTAACCATGCTTCAAGTGTTGAGAAGCTGCTTGCTCCATTCAAACCAACCAGCTTTTTTTTTTTCTTCTTGTCTCATGTATCCAAAGCTGACTTCAAACTTACTTACTATTCAGCTGAAGATTACCTTGAATTTCTAATCCTCCTGTCTCTACCTTCAGATTGCTGGGATTATGTGCCACCATGCCAGTTTTTATGTGATGGTCTTACAACTAAACCTAGGGATTTGTGTGTCTTTAGGCAAGCACTCTATCAACTGAGCTACACCTCCAGCCTCTGTACTCTGTAGCAGTTTTTTTTTTTTATAAATTGTGTGTGTGTGTGTGTGTGTGTGTGTGTGTGTGTGTGTGTGTTGCTAGTAAATAAACCAAAGGTTGTACTATACGGTTAAGCTATACCCAAAATTAAGCATAATATTCTGTGTAGGTTTCTTTTTGAGACTGGGTGTTGCTCTGTAGACTAGGCTGGCATGAATTCCCCATCCTTCTCTGTTTACCTTCTGAGTACAGAGGTAGATGTGTGTCACCTTGCTGCCTATCCTCTCCCCAACACCAGTAAATGTTGAGACTGCAGGCATGCACCACCATGCTCAGCTCCAGATATAGATATATATTTTTTCCTGGTTTTTTTTCCAGGGCAGACAGGGTTTTCCTGGCTGCCCTGGAACTCACTTTGTAGACCAGGCAACTTGCTTTGTAGACCAGGCTTGAACTCACAGAGATCCGCCTGGCTCTGTCTCCTGAGTGCTGGGATTAAAGGCATGTGCCACCACTGCCCGGTGCCTCTCTGTATTTTTAAATAATGTAAAAAAATAAAAGACTAATAGTATTAAGAATTCTTCCCCTTTATGGAACATCAAGAATTCTTTTTTTTTTTTTGAATTTATTTTATTTTATTTTACAATATAATTCAACTTTACATATCAGCCATAAATTCCCCCTTTCTCCCTCCTCCCGTCCCACCCCCCTCCCCCCGGCCCGCCCCCCTCCCCCCGGCCCAGTAACTCCATTGAGATAGGTTTTGTTTGTATTCCCATTTTGCAGAGGGAACAAAATTTGTTTTCTTCAGAGATATGAAGTCACTTGTGTTCAGCCAGTCAGCTCCGGGTTCATTAACTTCCATTAATTTGAAGGATTCTGAAGAACGTGAATGGGCAAAGACAAGAAGACTACTTCTAAGACCTAGGCCAGAGCTCCCACTGACTCTGGGAGCACTGTGGGGCTTGATGAAGGCATCTGTCAATCCTACCCGACACTGCCCGCTGTACTGGGGTTAATGACTGCTGGAACTGCCGGAAAGGTCAGTGAACTGGCCATTGTGGCCAATGATGACTCAGTCTCAGCATCAGACATGGTAGCCTCCCAGAGGAGCTCAGCTAGCTCGTTGTTACCATAGAACCCTTTGTAAAGCATCCATTCTGTTCCCCCAATTCTCTCCCCACCCCATGGGAGAGTGCAAACACAGTCCCCCCACTATTACAAATTATGCACTCAAGTTTCTTGAATTTGAGGAAATCGCAGGAGTCAGCAAATCCAGAGTGCAATGTGATAAGCCTCACCCTGGGAAAACCACCACCTTTGTGATCTTGGTATCTCCCTAGCTGGGTATCTTTTTTTCCCCCCTGAGACAGGGTTTCTTTGTGTAATCCCCTGGCTGTCCTGGAACTTGCTCTGTAGACTGGGGCTGGTCTCAAACTCACAGAGATCTGTCTGCTTCTGCATGCACCACCACTGCCCGGCTCCCCAATTCTTATTCCTGAATGTTTTGGGGGAGGTAAAAACTTATAACTGGGGATAGGGATTTGGCTCAATCGGTAGAGTGCTTCTCTAATATACGTAAAGCCTGAGGTTTGGTCCTCAACACTGCATAAACTGGGTGTTATGGTGCACACCTGTAATCCTCAGCCATACAGTGAGAGTGACGCTAGCTTTCAATACATGAAACCCTGCCCCAAAATATGTCATTGCGCCCGGCATGATGTCACACACCTTTAGTCCCAGCACTCAGGAGGCAAGCAGACTTCTGTGAGTTCAAAGCCAGCCTAACCTACAGTGTGAGCCTGTCAAACGATTGTCATTATTTTAAAATTTGTACACACATTTCCTTTTTACTATCATTTTAAAGTATTTATTTTTTTAATGATTTATTCTTATTTATATCTGTATCAGGGTGTCAGATCCCTTGGAGTTACAGATGGTTGTGAGCTGCCATGTGGGTATTGGGAATTGAACCTGGGTCTTCTGGAAGAGCAGACAGTGCTCTTAGCCATTGGGCCATCTCTCCAGCCCCAATTATCATTATCATCATCATCATCATCATTATTATTATTATTTTGGTTTTTCAAGACAGAGTTTCTCTGTGTAACAGCCCTAGCTGTCCTGGATCTCGCTCTGTAGCCCAGGCTGGCCTCAAACTCACAGTGATCCACCTGCCTCTGCCTCCCGAGTGATGGGATTAAAGGTGTGCATCACACCCCGACAATTATTATTTTTTAAGACAGGGTTTCACTATTTAACCCTTGGCTGGCCTGTGACTTACTATGTAGACCAAGCTGGCCTTGAACTCTTAGAGATCAACCTGCCTCTGCCTCCTGAGTGCTGAGATTAAGGAGTGTGCCACCATGCTTAGATTTTTAAAATTATTTTAAATTATGTGTGGCTGCATGGGGATATGTGGACATGACTGCAAGTACCCACAGAGGCCAGAGGCATCAGATCCTCCAGGAGCTTGAGGTAACTGTGAGCTACCTGATGTGGGTGCTGGGAACCAATCTCAGGACCTCTGGAAAGGCAGAAAGTGCTCTTAATCACTGAGCCATCTCTCTAGCTTCTCTATTTCTTTTTCTTTCTTAAATTTAAAAAATTATTTTATGTGGAAGTATTTTGTCTGCATATATGTGTGTGTACCACCTGTGCCCAGTGCTCTTAAGAGCCAGAAGAGGCTGTCAGATTTTCTTGGACTGAAGATGGTTGTGAGCTGCCATGTGGGTGCTGAGAACTGAACTCAGGCCCTCTGAAGGAGGAGCCAGGATTCTTAACCTCTGAGCCATATTTCCAGCCCTCTATTTTCTTCTAAAAGTACATTGGTCCAGGCACGGTGGCACATGCCTTTAATCTCAGCATTTGGGAGGCAGAGGCAGGCAGATCTTTGTGAGTTTGAGGCCAGTCTGGGCTACAGAGTGAGTTCCAGGACAACTAAGGCTACACAGAGAAACCCTGTCTTGAGAAACAAACAAACGAATAATTGGTGGCTGGTGAGATGGGTCAGTAAGTGAAGACACTTGCCTCCAAGCCTAATGACCGAAGTTTGACCCATGGCGCTCTCATGGTGAAAAAGAGAGAACAGACTCCTCCTGCAAGTTGTCCTCTGATATCCACACATGCACCATGGCTTTTACAGTCACCCCAAGAAATATAGAAAAAAAGTTAAGTAGATTGGGACTATATAGCTCAATTAGCTATATGCTTTCCTTGGAAGACCAGGACCTGAATTTGATGCCTAGACCCCACATAAAAAAAGCTGGGCATAGGGCCAGCAAGATGGTTCAGTGGGTAAAAAGTATTTGCCACCAAACCAGATAACTTGAGTTCATTCCTGGAGATCCACATATTAGAGGGAGAGAACTGACTCCCACAAGTTCTGCTCTCACATCCACATGGGTCCTGTTGCACACTGGAGCCTTTACAAAATAAAATAAATGTGATTTCTTAAAAAAAAAAAAAAAAAAGGTTGGGGCAGGTATGGTGGGCACACCTTTAACCTTGCACTTGGGAGGCAGAGTCAGTCAGATCTCTGTGAGTTCCAGACCAGCCAGGGCTACATAGAGAAACCCTGTGTCAACAAATAAAATGGCAGAGGGCAATAGAACACACCTGACATTGACTTCTGTCCTCCACAGACACGAGAGAGAACCTGAAGGAGAAGTGACCGTAGGTGAGGTCCTGGAATAAGGGACAATGTGCAAAACCCAAGGAACTCCGATTAAACACAAACTTCAGTTCCTAACAGCATTGTTCTGATGAGTCAGTTCTATCACACCAGTGTGAGATGTTCACTGTAGTGTGAACTGAATTGCTGAATTTGAGAACTTGGCACATTTTCTTTGCAGTTGTTGTAAAATGAGGGTTTGGGAGCTGGAGAGATGGCTCAGTGGTCAAGTGGTCAGATGGCTCTTCGAGAGGACCCAGATTCATTTCCCAGCACCCACATGGCAGCTCACAACAATCTCTAATTCAAGTCCCAGGGGATCTGGAGCCCTCTTCTGGCCTTTGTGGGCATCAGGCACAAATGTAGTATATAGACATATATATATGCAGGTAAAATACTCATAAAGTAATAAAAACTTAAAACCAAAACACTGAGTGTGGTGGGGCATACCTTTAATCTCAGTTCTTGGAAGACAGAGGCAGGTGGATCTCTTGTGAGTCTAAGGCTAGCCAGAGCTACATAGTGAAACACTGTCTTAAAAAAAAAAAAGGCCAGGCAGTGGTGGCGCACGCCTCTAATCCAAGCACTCAGGAGGCAGAGGCAGATGGATCTCTGTGACAAGGCCAGCCTGGTCTACAGAGCTAGCTCCAAGAAACCTTGTCTTGAAAAATTGGGGGGGGGGGAGAGGAAATAAAAGGATATACAGCTGAGTGGTGGTGGTGTACTCCTTTAATCCCAGCACTCAGGAGGCAGAGGCAGGTGAATCTCGGTGAGTTCGAAGTCAGAACTCGTCTACAGAGTTCCAGGACTGCCAAGGCTACACAGAGAAACTCTGTCTTAAAAAACAAAACAAAACAAAACACAAATTCCAATTAAGTTTTTATTTACTTATTTTGTGTGTGTGTTCCATGGTGTCTCTTCAGGAGACAGGTTGTCAGAACTGGTTCTATCCTTCCACCACGTGGTTCTGGGGAGCAAAGGCTGTGGTGAGCCCCTTTACTCACAGACCCATCTCACCAACCCTGTCTTTTTTTTGTAGAGTCGCTAGAGGTCAAAGCACACTATGAAAGTGCTAAGTTGCTGAGAACTTGACTTGTTTCCTTTGTATGTGTGGCGTAAGGATGGAACCAAGTGAGGGTCTGACATGATAGGCTAGCACTCTACACTGCCTGCACGGCCATCTTAGAAAACTTAGCTGTAATCCCTTTCCCAAAGGCATTTTTCATCCCTGGTTTCCTTAAGCCATGCCGTGTCTCTGAACCTTAATTTGCCCATCTTTCCAGTACTGGGACTTGAACTCAGGACCTAATGAATGCTAGGCAATCCACCACTGAGCTACATCCACAATTTATCCATTTTGAAATAGTGAAATTATAGCTGGAGAGTTGGCTCAGTGGTTAGATTAGAGCACTTATCCATCTTGCAAATGACCCATTTGATTCCCAGTACCTACATGGAGGCTTACCACCTCTTTGAGCACCAGGCATACATGTGGTGCAGTCATACATGCAGACAAAACACTCATACACATAAAATAAAAATAAGTAAAACAAAACAAA
>CABHPP010124880.1:0-17870 GCA_902168425.1 Peromyscus attwateri | reverse complement strand
TAATTTGTTATATCACTACTCTATTTCTGGTTTGTTTGTTTTGTTTTGAGACAGAATCTCATACAGCCCATGTTGACATTGAGCTCAGCTATATAACCAATTGACCCTGAACTTTTTGTTTTGTTTTTGATACAGGATCTCACTATTTAGGCCTGGCGGGCCCCCACCCTGCTCTATAGGCCATGCTGGCCTCAAATTCACAGAGATCTACTCTGCCTCTGCTTCCAAAGCCCTGGGATTAAAGGCTTCACCATCATGCCTGGCTTGACCTTGAATCTCTTTATTCTTTTACTTCTACTGTCCAGTGCTGGGATTGCAGGGATGTACTACCATGCCTGGTTTTATGTGGTGCTGGGCAGTCAACCCAGTTTCCTGAATGCTATGCAAGGGTTCTACCAATTTAGTTACATCCCCAGGGCTGCCTCATTTCTTTCTGATCGTCTAAACTACAGCCAGTTTCATTTTGCTATGTACTAAGTTCTGTGCTAAGCACCTTTTAGTTACATGCATTATCTTCTGTGTCACAGGAACCTGTGTTAGGGTCCTCACTTCCCCCCAGAAACAGACTATATCTAAGCCACAGAACTGGCAAGCAGTGGAGGACCGGAGTCAAAGCTTTCAGCTCCCATCCTTCTACAACCTGGGAGAGTCTGCCCACCTCAAAGCCAATTTTGAAAGATGTGCTTCCCACACAGACTGCATGTAGGTCAGCAGTCTCTTTCACCATGGCTCTCAAAATCTGCTTCTTGAGTTTCTAATCAGAAAGGCATTGCCAGGAAGGATAGCAGTCATTAAAAAAAGACTACATTTTCATTCATGTGTGTGCAGGCAGGCATGCCACTGGACATGGAGACTAGAGGACAACTTTTGGGAGCTGATTCTCTCCTTCCACCATATGGGTGATAGGCATGAACTCAAGTTCTCAGTGGCATGAGCTTTTTATTCCCTGGGCCATCTCATTTCCCCTTCCTTTTTAAAAACATTTTTTGTTTCCTGTGAGTCTGCATGTGTATGTATATACCCACACATCTTTCAAGAGTTGTTTCTGTCCTTCCACTACATGGGTCTGGGGCTTGAACTCAGGTTGGGTTTATCAGCTGGTGACTTTACCTGAAGTGCCACCTTACAAGCACAACAATCATTCTTTGAACACTTTCTGGGTCAGGCCCTGGACACTTTCTTACAAATTTATACAGCACAGTGGGGCTTCTCGGCACACTTTTTTTTTTTTTTTTTTTGGTTTTTCGAGACAGGGTTTCTCTGTGTAGCTTTGGTGCCTTTCCTGGAGCTCACTTGGTAGCCCAGGCTGGCCTTGAACTCACAGAGATCCGCCTGCCTCTGCCTCCCGAGTGCTGGGATTAAAGGTGTGCGCCACCACCGCCCGGCATTTTTTTTTTTTTGAGAGAGAGTTCTCTGTATAACATTCCTGGCTGTCCTGGAACTCACTCTGTAGACCAGGCTGGCCTTGAACTCACAGAGATCTGCCTGCCTCTGTCTCCCAAGTGCTGGGATTAAAGGTGTACACCACCACCGCCCGGCTTTTTCCTTCCTTGTTAAAATTTTGTTTCTTAAGACACAGTTTCTCCCTGTAACAGTCCAGGCTGTCCTGGAACTCACTCTGTAGACCAGGCTGGCCTAGAACTCACAGAGATCTGCTTGCCTCTGCCTCCTTAGTTCTGGGGTTCTTTTTTTTTTTTTAAGATTTATTTATTTATTTATTATGTATACAGCAAGTATGACTGCAGAAGAGGGCACCAGATCTCATTACAGATGGTTGTGAGCCACCACGTGGTTGCTGGGAATTGAACTCAGGACCTCTGGAAGAGCAGTCAGTGCTCTTAACCTCTGAGCCATCTCCCCAGCCCCCAGTTCTGGGATTCTTGCATAGGCCATCATGCCTAGCTGTGGGCACACATTTTTAATCCCTAGTACTCTGGAGGCAGAGGCATGCAGATCTTTGTGAATCTGAGGCCAGCCTGGTCTACATAGAGATGCAGGACAACCAGAGCTATATAGTGAGACCTTATCCCAAAAACCAAAAACAAACAAACAAACCAAAACAAAATTCATACAGCAAGAATCTAGGTGAAACTATTCAAACTCTGTATGTTGATGTTGGAGAAATGGCTCAGCCCGTGGTTAAGAGGACTTAACCTCATGTAGAGGACCTGCTCACACCTGGCAGCTCACAACCCTCTATAACTCTAGTCCCAGGGAATACAATACCCTCTTCCTGTCTCTGCAGGCACTAGACAAACTGTGCTGCACATACATATATGCAAGCAAAACACTTACACCTAAAAATAAAACTGTGAAAAGGAGGAGGCATTGGAGAGATGGCTCAGTTGTTAAGAGCATTGGCTGCTCTGCTGCTCTGTCTCCCCCCCCCCCCAAGACAGGGTTTCTCTGTGTACGTTTGGAGCCTGTCCTGGAACTTGCTCTGTAGACCAGGCTGGTCTGGAACTCACAGAGATCTCCCTGCCTCTGTCTCCCTCACTGCTGGGATTAAAGGCATGCATCACCACTGCCCAGCAAATTTGTTGCTCTTACAGGGACCCAGGTTCAATTCTCAGGACCCACATGGTAATTTACAACCATTTGTAACTCCAGTTCCAGTGGATCTGATGCCCTCATCTGATCTTTCAGAGCTCCAAGTCTGCATGCTGTGCACATACACATGTGCAGGTAAAACACTCATAAAATAAGTAAATCTGGGGCTGAAGAGATGGCTCAGTGATTAAGAGCACTGGCTGCTCTTCCAGGGGACCTGGATTTAGTTCCCAGACCCTACAGCAGCTCACAACCATCTGTAACTCCAGTCCTAGGGGACCCAACACCCTCTTCTGGACTCTGCAGCTCCAGGTACACACATGCAGTATGCAGACATCTTGTGGAATATTAGTTTAAGATGTGTTGCGTTCTTTTATGTTGCATTTGTTTAATTCTGTAAAGCTGGGTTACTTTGCTTGTCTAAAACACCTGATTGATCTAATAAAGAGTTGAACAGCCAATAGCTAGGCAGGAGATAGGGATAGGCAGGGCTGCCAGGCAGAAGAGGAACTCAAGGAGAGAGAGGAGGAGGAGCAAGAAAAGCAGGAAGGATGCCAGTGGCCAGCCACAGAGAAAGAAGGAAAGAAGATGTATAGAATAAAGAAAGTTAAAAAGCCCAAAGGCAAAACATAGTTAAAGAGAAATGGGATAATTTAAGTTAGAAAAGCTGGCTAGAAACAAGCCAAGCTAAGGTTGGGCATTCATAAGTAATAAGTCTCCGTGTATTTATTTGGGAGCTGGGTGGCGAGCCCCCAAACAGTTAAAAAACAAAACAAACAAACAAACAAACAAACAAAAAACCCAACCACACAGACATATCTGCAATCACATAAATAAGTGAAAAATTTTTAATCTAAAAAAAAAAATAAACCCAACAACAACAACAACAACAAACTCCATCTCAATCGAAGCACAAGTAGTTCATGTCTGTAATTCCAGCATATGGGAAGCAAATGATGAGTTCAAAGCCAGACCCAGCTATTGAGGTCTCCTGCTTTGAAAACAACAGCTGGGTGTGGTAGTTACCCCAGAACCTGAGAGGTGGAAGCGGGGGACCAGGAGTTCAAAATCATACTTGACTCCACACCAAGTTCAAGGCCAGTCTGGGCTACATGACAGCCTGTCTCACAGGGGACATACTGGGGAGCTGTGCTAGTGAGTAGAGTACTTGTTGCACAAGCATGGGGGGGCTGAGTTTGGATCCTGAGCACTACTGCTCACAGTCATATCCCAGGACTGTGCTGGCCAGCCAGTCTGGCTGAAATGGCAAACTCCGTCTCAAAAAACAAAGTAGAAAAACAATTATGGGGGATATCCAACATTAACTTCAGACCTCCAAGGTGCTGACAGAGGTAAGCCCACTCATTCATACACACACACACACACACACACACACACACACACACACACCCACCAACCAACCAAGCAAAAACCTTGCAGCATTTGCTTACTATGTCCAGGACCATGTGTAAGATCCCTAGCACCACAAAACATAACTGTAACCAAAACAAAAAAACCCAAATGAAAAAATAATTACATCTCAAACCCTCATACCTTGCTGATAGAAAATGGTGGTAGCTCCTTTGGAAATAAATCAGTTCAGCAACCCCTACAGTCTGTATCAGATCTACATTCTCAGGAATATTTAAAATTTGTTCATATAAAAATTAATATGGAGCTGGAGAGATGGCTCAGAGGTTAAGAGCACTGGCTGTTCTTCCAGAGGTCATGAGTTCAATTCCCAGCAACCACATGGTGGCTCACAACCATCTATAACGAGATCTAGTGCCCTCTTCTGGTGTGTAGGCATACATGCAGGCAGAACATTGTATACGTAATAAATAAATAAATACATCTTTAAAAAAAATAAAAAACTAAAAATTAATATGAAGTCACAGCAATATTACAAGTCAAAGGGCAGAGACAATCCAAGCACTCACGTACTGAAGAATAAACAAATGTGGTGTAGACATACTACAATGGAATGCTGTTTGCTAATAAAAAGGTAAAACAATGCACGTATCCTGATATCATAATGCCAAGTGAACAAAGCCAGTTACAAGACTAGGTGGATTATATAAGAATTATATCTGAAGTTGTCATTTGATTTTTAAACTAAAAAAAAAATTTATTTGGAGACAGGGTTTTGATATGTAGTCCTGGCTGGCCTGGAACTTGCTATGTGGACCAGGCTGGTCTTGAACTCATCTGCCTCATCAGTTTTGGTATTAAAAATATGTACCACCACACTTGGATAAAAATATATTTTATGTGTGTGTGTTCTTGAGTGTATCCATGTGCACCACATTCATGTATGAGCCTGTAGAGGTCAGAAGAGGTGTGGGCTTCTCTGGAACTGGAGTTATAGATGGTTGTGAGCCACCATGTATGTGGATGTTGATCCTGGGTCCTCTGCAAGAGTAACAAGTGCTCTTAACTGCTAAACCATCTCCTCAGGCCTTAAATCCCCCCACCCCACATGGTCTCATATATCCTTTGCTGGCCTGGAACTCTATGTATCTGAGGATAACCTGGAACTCCTGATTATGAGTCCTGGGATTAGAGTCATTCACTGTTCTGTATGTTTTGTGTGTGTGTGTGTGTGTGTGTGTGTGTGTGTGTGTGTGTGTGTGTGTTTGCCTGCATGCATGTCATTATGTGCATGCCTGATGCCAGGAGAGAGGGCATTAGATTGCTTGGAACTAGAATTAAGACTATTGTAAACCTCCATGTGGGTGTTAGGAACAGAACCTGGGTCCTCTGTAAGAGTAGCAAGTACTCTTAACTATTAAGGCATCTTTCTAGCCATTAAAAAATTATTTTAGGGGTTGGGGATTTAGCTCAGTGTTAGAGCACTTGCCTAGCAAGCACAAGGCCCTGGGTTTGATCCTCAGCTCAAAAAAAAAAAATTATTTTGGCCAGGCGGTGGTGGCACATGCCTGTAATCCCAGCACACAGGAGGCAAAGACATGGGGATCTCTGTGAGTTCAAGGCCAGCCTGGTTTACAAAGTGAGTTCCAGGATAGCCAGAGCGGTTACATGAGAAACCTTGCCTCGAAAAACCAAAACCAGGTTGGGGATTTAGCTCAGTGGTAGAGCGCTTGCCTAGCAAGCGCAAGGCCCTGGGTTCGATCCTCAGCTAAAAACAAAAAAACAAAAAACCAAAAACCGAACAAAATTATTTTGTGTACGAGTGCACATAAGTGCAGGTACCTATCGAGACTAAAGGCATCAAATCTCCCAGGAGCTGGAGATACAGGTTGTGGGCTGTCTGACATGCGTGCCAGGAACCAAACTTGGGCCTTCTGGAAGAGCAGTATGTGCCCTTAACTACTGAGCCATTTCTCCATCCTCTTATGTCTACTTTTATATAGTGCTGGGGATGGAACTCAAGAGTCATTCATGGAGTCAGACACTATTCTGACTGAGCTACACCTCGAACCCTGACTCCTTCAGCTTGCTCTAATGGTCCACCACTGTAATACTTGATACCAGGACTGTACCAAAACACCTGGTATGGGGTACACGGCTGCATTTTTAGTTACTAGCAAGAGTCAAAAACAATCTTCTGTATTTTCATTGAGCTTCAGGTCAGTGACTTAGACCCCACCCACCAAGTTTTAGATCTGGTTCTGAGTCAGAATAACCTTAATCCACTTTTTTTCTTTTCTTTTTTTTCAAGACAGGGTTTATTTCTTTGCTTGCTGACTTTCTTTCCAAGCTAAGGTCTCACTGTGTAGTCCAGGGTGTCCTTAAATTTATAATCCTCCTGCCTCAGCTTTCCAAACGCTGGGATTACATGAGTACACTACATACACACAACTAGCTTCCAGTTGACTTGTTTTGCTTTGTGTATACACATTTGCATGGAGGCCATAGGTCAGACTCTGATGTTGTTTCTCAGGAACTATCACATTTTTTGAGACAGGGCCTCTCACTAGTCTGAAGATCACTACACACATGGCTCTTTTAACATGGGTTCTTGAAATTGAACTCAGGTCCTCAAGCTTGCACAGTACACACTTTACTGAGCTATTTCCTCAGTCACTTCAAATTGCTTTAAAAAATACTTGAGCTTAAAACAAGGGCATATATTTATAATCCTAGTACTTGAGGGGAGCAGCAGGAAGATCTGGAGTTTAACATTAGTGTTGGCCACATATAGTCTCTGAAAGCAAACAAAGCAGGAACGTCTGTAACTCAGTCAGTAGAGGACCTGCCTATAGTGTACAAATCCCTGAGTGTGTTTCCATGGATCCGTAAAACTAGGCACAGTGGTGCTACAGGTTCAAGGCTAGCCTGGTCTACATGGAGACTTCAGGTCGGCTAGAGTGGGAGACCTTGACACACAGAGAAGTTGTTCAAGGTCATTCTCAGCTATATATTGAATTCAAGGCCAGTCAGGGATACAAGTGATTCTGCCTAAAAACAAAAAACTTGTATTTTACAAACAATAACATAACATAGAAACAATACTCAAGGGCAAGAGGGGTGGCTCAATGGTTTCCCAGCCCCCCATGGCAGTTTGAAACCACCTGTAATGCCAGTCTCAGGGGTTCTGATGCCCTCTTCTGGTCTCCACGAGCAGTGCATGCATGTGGTGCACAGATATACATGCCGAAAAAAAATACACAGGGAAAAAAATCATTTATATTAAACAATAGTATATAGCTCAGGATTCAAGATTACATGCCAGGAGTGGTGGTGTACACCTTTAATCCCAGCACTGGGTAAGAAGAGGCAGGGGATCTTTGTGAGATGGAGGCCAGCCTGGTCTATATAGTAAATACCACATCTGCTAAGGCTAAATAGTGAGACCCTGTCTCAAAAACACCAGCCCCCCTAGCCAGGCAGTGGTGGTGCACACCTTTAATCCCAGCACTTGAAAAGCAGAGGCAGGTGGATCCCTGTGAGTTCGAGGCCAGCCTGGTCTACAGAGCGAGTTCCAGGACAAGCTCCAAAGCTACATAGAGAAACCCTGTCTCAAAAGACAAAAATCAAAAAACAAAAAACAAAAACCCCAGCCACCCAAGATTGAGGATTATATAGCTTTCAGCTGGATATGGTAGCACGTAGGAGCCCGAGGCACAAGGATTGAAAATTTGAGATCAGCTTAGGCTACGAAGAGATTGTCTCAAAAGAATAAGATGTATATATATGTATGTGCGGGTTTTGTTTTAAATTTTGGCTTGCCTGGCATTCACTATGTAGAGCAGGTGGCCTTGAACTCACAGAGACCCCCTGCCTCTGCCTCCTGAGTGCTCAGATTAAAGGCATGTGCCAGCACACTTGGAGCAAAATTACATATATACTCTTTATTTTTATTTTAAATTGTGTGTGTGTACATCTGGGTATGTGTATTTGAGTGCAGGTGCCCATGAGGCCAGAGACTCTGGAGGTAGAGTTACACACGGTTGTGAGCCACCCAATGTGGGTGGCTGGGTTTAACTCTGGTCCTGTGGAAGAGTAACAAGTGCTCTTAACTGCTGAGCCATCTATCCCCATTCAAAATTACACACACACAGGTTATTTTGTTGTGACAGTTTCACAATCTGCTGGCTTATTCTGTAGTCTTAGCTGGCTTCCAATTCATAGAGGTCTATGTGCTTCTGCCTTCCAAGTGCTGAGATTAAAGGCATGTGCCAATACACCCAGCACTATGTATGGGTGTTTTGCCTGTATGTGTATGTGTACCACATTCCTGCATGGTGCCCCCTAGAGGCCAGAAGAGACCGTTGGTCTCGAGACTGAAGTTAGAGATGAGTATGAGCTGCCATGTAGGTGCCGTCAATTGAATGTGGGCCCTCTGCAAAGCAGCATTTCTATTCGTTTCTCGAGATGGTTTCTCTGTGTATCTCTGACTGTCCTTGAATTCCACCTGCCTCTGCCTGTGCCTCGGGACTGCTGGGATTAAAAGTATGCACCATGCCTGTGCTCTTAGCTGCTGAGCCAATTCATCAGCCCCCAAATAGTCTTAATATTCTTTTGTATTTCAAGATAGGGCTTTTCTGTGTAGCTCTGGCTGAACTGGAATTCACTCTGGCCTCAAACTCACAGAGATCCGCCTGCCTCTGCCTCCTGAGTGCTGGGATTAAAGGCGTGCACCACCACTGCCCAGCATCTTGATATTCTTAGTAGCTAGTGTGCTAAGGTTGTTCTAGAAAAAACCCATTTCCTAACATCAGCCCCTCTATGGGAACTAATTTTGGCCTAGTTTCCCCTAAATGTTGCTAATTCTTTCTGGAGTTGCCCTGAGCATGGATCAAAGCTTGCAAAGAGAAATCAATGGGAATGGCGGCCAGGAGACTAGACAAAAAAGGCAACTCTTAAATTCTTTGCATTCTCAGCACCCACATGGATAGAGGCTCACAGTCATCCTAACTCCAGTTTCAGAGAATCTGACATCCTCTTCTGGCCTCCTGAAGCACCAGGCATGCACAAAGTACTTTAATTTTCTTCACACAGTGTTTGTTGCTCTTTTCTCATAATGGAATGCCAAGTGCCAGGTAGGCTGGGATTTGTTTACTTCTGCCCCCGCTACTAGTTTAGGGCCTGGCACAATGGATGAAGTCAATGGTGGTTTAAAGAAACAAAGGCAGCTCAGACTTGAAATCAAGTAAGAGGAAAAGGGAGCTCTCTGAATTGGGTGCTGGTGAGGTGGAAACAGAGAGGGGTTGGTAGAAATCAGACACAGGAAGGACTCCATTTGGGGTACCAGAAGTATATGTGGAAAAACACCTGGGAAAGGTTGGATATACTCTGGTAGGTATTTTACTAAACTAAGTATGGTGACCCAAGTGTATAATCCCAGCTCTTGGAAGGCCAAGGCAGGATGACAAAAGGCTAGCCTGGGATACCTAGTGAGACCATGCTTGAAACATGGAAAACAAGCCAAGTATAAGATGGAGGTTCAAAACTGGTTCAATCTCATTTTTCAAAATATTTTAAGCAGTCAGAAAAATAACTGGAGGAACCAAGGCCTTAGAACAGTGGTTTTCAGAAGTAGTGTGTGGTTTTAGATTTTTTATATCTCACCATATGCCCCCGTTTCTAACTTTCTTTACTTTGCGGTGTACCTTCCCCTAACTTGTTTCACAGGTACTGAGGACTTTTCCACCCCGGGGCTTTGCGTACGCTGGGCAAACACTCTACCAGTGAGTTAGTTTTCCTTGGACTGGGCCTCGCTATGTAACTGTGGAGTGAGGGCTGCCTTGAATCACTACTCCTGCCTTTGCCTTATTAAGTGTTGGGGTCACAGGCATCATCATGCCTGGTTTTTGTTTTCTGTTCTTTTTTTTTGAGTCAGAGTCTCACTGAACTCAAGAGAACCCCTGCCTCTGCCTCCCAAGTGTTGGGATTAAAAGCGTGTGCCCCCACTTAGAGCTTTAAAAATTTTATAGTTGCTGGGCAGTGGTGGCACACGCCTTTAATTCCAGCACTCAGGAGGCAGAGCCAGGTGGATGGATCTCTGTGAGTTCAAGGCCAGCCTGGTCTACAGAGCGAGATCCAGGACAGGTACCAAAACTACACAAGAGAAACCCTGTCTCGAAAAAACAAACAAACAAAAAATTTTAGTTTTAATTTTTTAAAGTTTTTTATGTGTACAAATGTTTTGCCTGAAAAGATTTGTGTGTACCATGTACACATGTGTATCAGAAGAGGGCAATGGGGGTTGGGGATTTAGCTCAGTGGTAGATCACTTGCCTAGCAAGTGCAAGGCCCTGGGTTCGGGCCTCAGCTCTGAAAAAAAAAAAAAAAAGAAGAGGGCAATGGATCTTCTGGAACTGAAGTTACAGACCTGCTGGAAATCAAACCCAGGTCCTCTGCAGGACTAACAAGTGCTCTAAACTGCTGAGCCACCTCTCTCCAGCCCCAATTTTTACTACATTTTGCTTAAGTCTTTAAATAAAATTTATCAGTGTTTTGCTTGTGTATGTATGTCTGCACCACACAGCCGATGCTCTCAGAGGCCAGAAGAGGGCAATGAATCCCTTGGAACTGGAGTTATGGATGGCTGTGAATCATTGTGGGTGCTGGCAACTAAATCCAGCTCCCCTGAAAGAGTTGTTGTTTGGAGACAGGGTCTCACTATGTTGTTCTGGCTGGCCCATAATTATCCATGTAGACTAGGATTGCCTGATTAAAGGCATGTACCACCATGCCCTGCCCTGCAGAGCTTTTTTCTTTTTCTTTTCTTTTTTTTTTTTGATAGGGTCTTAACAGTGTAATTCTGGCTGCCCTGGAACTCAACTTTGTAAACCAGGCTGGCCTTGACTCAGAGATTCACCTGTCTCTGCCTCCAGAGTGCAGGAATTAAAGGCGTGCACCACCATGCCCAGCCATACAGCTGGCTTTTTAAACAGGTTTTCTCAGCTGGGATTATGAGGTATTTTTCCTCTGCACTTTATGTTCATGTGTTTGTTTTGTAGTGACAATGTTGTTTTGGCAAAAATGATAATCTGTGAAAATTATGGGTCTTTGTAACATATATGCACAGATAAACACAAAGAGAACACACACCAAATAACTGATAGTGACTACCCCTGTGGATGGTTCAATGTCTTTCTGCACTGTTTGAATCTAATATAGTTGAAAAAGTCAACACCCGTCATTAACCAACTCACCCATTCAGAAGTGGCAGAGCTCCCCAGGTAGGAGAGGGAAAAACCCTCCATCAGGACATGGCCAGTATTGTCCTCATTCCTTCCTCATTCTAGGACCCAGTCCAACCCATTCCAGACAACTCACACAGACTGAAAGAGGAGCCGGGGGATGGGGGTGTCTCATTGTAACACTCATTTTTATATAAATATTCGCAAGTCATGTTACAGAATAAGCCCCACTGGGGGGAAAAAAAAAATCAAAGTTCCGGTTTTGTTAAACTGAGCCCTGCCTTCTAGTTGGGCCCCAGCCTGGAGGTGCTGCTGCTTTGGGAAGGCTGGGGCTGCTGCTGGGAGGCTGCTGAAGAAGCTGCCTGTGTTGCCCACCCCTGAACCAACCCCCTTCTTTGGTGTGTGTTTCATGGTGACCTTCTCTGGCCACCTCTCCCTTAGTTTGGGACAGGGTTCTGTGGAACAGGGCCCAGAAGTCCTGGGGGCACTTGGAGATAGGGTGGTTGTAGTAGGGACTGAGCCATTAAGAGGAGTCTGAGGCTTGAAGGCTGAGCCTTTTAGAGCTGTGGGCCACACAGAATGAATAGAACAAGTCTGGGGGAACCTGGGCTGACAGCCAAATAGTGTTTGCCCTTCCCTCCAGCCTAGATTCCAGGTCCCTTTCCCTGTTGGTCTACCTCCTGCTGGACCCTACATACCCAGGGTCAAGCCCTGGGTTCCTGCCTGTCCCCTCCAGGCTCTTCCCCTGGGACACCCTCCCCCTACAGAGAGGCCAGAGGCTAGGAACACAGCACCAGTCTGAGGATTTAATTAACCAGGAAGGGGATTGTTGGGAGGGGCACCCCTGTAAAAATGTACAAAAGGTCTGGGGGATTTGTGGAAGGGGTGATAAATATGTACATGGAACCCCTTTTCCTTTAGTTCCTCCTTCCTCAGCCCTAGGAGGGCATGGGAATTTGGGTGTTAGGTGAAAGGGAGGGGGGGGCACTTTGGCCTCTGGCTTAGTGAGCCCTTGGGGAGGCAGGCCAAGGGCCTAGAGGCCCTTAGAGGGGGCATTGGTGCACCTTAAGTCATGAGCCATAACCTCTGAAATGACCCCCTCATGCACTCATGCGCGTGTATGCGCGCATACGCGCATACACACACACACACACACACACACACACACACACACACACACACCTCTCTAGAGGCTTATGACCTCTGTCCTCCCAGTGACCCCAGAGTCCACGAGATACTTGACCTTGTGGGGGGGGTTGGGGATTCTATTCCCAGGTCCATGACTTCAGAGATGGCCATGAGATTGTGACCTTTGCCTTCCAACCCTGGCTTAAAAACTTCAGCCCTAGGACTTTGTCACAAGGAATGGGGAAAGGGGGTGGAGCTCTGCCCCTGCCCCTCACCTCTCCTCACCT
The DNA here is from genome assembly GCA_902168425.1 of Peromyscus attwateri. Classification (NCBI taxonomy): domain Eukaryota; kingdom Metazoa; phylum Chordata; class Mammalia; order Rodentia; family Cricetidae; genus Peromyscus; species Peromyscus attwateri. The sequence goes on along the minus strand of CABHPP010124880.1, from coordinate 5,293 downwards.
GTCAGCCCGGGCTGGGCCAGGGGCCCTAGGTGGGGAACTGGGCCGAGGGGCGGGCACAAGAGGTGGTGGTGCTCCCAAAAGGGCTCCTGGTGGGGTCTTGCTGAGAAGGTGAGGGGTTCCTGGAGTCGCAGTAGGTGGTGGTGGAGGAGCCAAACGGCTGTACAGCAGGGAATGAGTAGGGTCTAGACTATAGAGGCGGGCAGCAGCCATGGCCCCTGGTCCAGTCAACTCCTCACCTGCCTCATAAAAGCGCGGTGGCCTGGCCAGGCGTGGGGGCCCTGCCAACCAGGTTGGCTCTGGGAAGCCTGCACAGCGCTCTGGCAGACTAGGGCCAAGAAAAGGGGGTGGCCGGGGCCTCTCCAAAAGCAAGTGAAGGCCCTGAGGACCAGTGGTTGCAGCAGCAGCGGCGGCGGCGGCAGCGGCAGCGGCTGCAGCAGCAGCGGCAGCAGCGGCGGCGGCGGCAGCCTCTTCTTTCCGCTCTTCCTTTACCCGCACTGACTCTTTGGCTGGACGGGCTCCTTCCTCGCCAGCCCTGGCCTTAGGAGTAGCAGGAGAAACTCGCAGCTGGGGCCGTGAGAAAGGGAGGTCCCTGGTGGGGGAGGTGGGCAGGCACAAGGGGACAGAATGAAGGAGTTCCTGTGGCTGACAGCACTGCAGTGGGGGGGGATGAGGGGGTTTGCAGTTATGTAGATAGAGGACATACCTGTCCTTCTCCTCCTTGGTGACAGAGGGCTCCCTTCGCTCCACAGGTCGCTCCTTGTCTGAGCCCGGTGTCCGGGCAGTTTCAGGGGGTCGGACCCAAGCAGGAAAGGCAAGAGGACTGCGATGCAGGCGTCCCCATGGGTCTGGTGGGGAGGCAAAGGCTGGTGGGGCTCCTGGGCTTTCTTTCTGGGCAAAGACGGCGCTGGAGTCTGGGTAGAAGGTAAAGTAGAAAGTGACAGGGGCCAGGAGGGGACACTCCACAGAGATAACCTCACAGGCCCCGCCTGAGCATACAGCCCCGTCGTTACAGTTCCCACTCCTCATCTCCCACCCTACCCAGCACTCACTGAATGTGGGGCTGCCCAGGCCTCCAAAAGCCCCGTTGGAGAGGGCAGCCAAGGAGGCGAAGCTTGTGGGACGCACAAAGGGATCTGTGGGAGGAAAGGGAAACTGGTCAGAGCACAGGGCAACCAACTTTGAGCAGGCCCACAGGAATGGTGAGAAAGAGGCAGGTCAGTAAGGAGGCTGGAGCCCCTAGTGGCTTAGATTTTTGGTATTTATTCTTTGAAACAGGGTCTCACTACATAGTTGTGGCTGGCCTGGAACTCACAGACATCTACCTACCTCTACCTCCCCCAGTGTTGGGATTAAAGGCAGGTATAACAGCTCTTAGTGACTTAGTTATAACAACCATGGACTGAGCAGCTCTTGTGCCAGGCCAGACACTGTTGTTTAGCCTCTTTACAATCTCCCTAAGTAAAAAGGATAGTTCCCACTTTCAAATGATAAAACAGGCTCAGAGACGTGAAGTGACTTGCCGAAAGTCATGTAGCTGTAAAGTACCATCAGCCTGGGGCACCTCTAACTTTAAAAGTCAAATTCTTATCTGTACCTCCACTCCAGGTATCTGAGACCTCTTGGCAGCTCTCAATTCTATAGCAAACTACTAGCCTGGCATCACCCTATCTGTAATACCTTCTCAGTGTGATTCTAACTTCATACATATCCTAAATCTGTCAGAATTAACTAGTTAACTAGGCCACCCCTCCATGGGAACCACATAATCTTCTAGCCAGAAACACCATTATCTGGGTTCAACTCTTTTTTTTTTTTTTTCTCCCACCTATATCCCAGGAAACTTTCAAGTCCCCTAGGCCAATAGCCATGCTCTCCCTTAGGCCTGCAGTCTCCTTCTCTACTCTCCCAGGTGGAACACTATCCTCAATTACTGCTATTGCAGAGATAGAAGTAGCAGTGGCAGAGAGGGAACCATCCTGCCCTGCCATACTCTTTCCAAAGAAGAGGGAATCACAGCCCAGAGTAGGGAGAGTGACTGTCTAAGGTCACAAAGCAAATAAAATCCTATCTACCCAACTTGAGTTGTTTCTTAGGTCTGGTTTCCAGCTCTACTTCCTGTTATTGAGAACAGGGCATAGGAAGCCCAAAATTCTCTTGGTTCTTACCAATGTGGGTGCTGGGGCTCAGGAAGGGTCCATGGGCCCCGGGAGCTGTTGTGAAAGGATTGGCTGCAGCATGGACGGCTCCTGGGGCAGAGAGGTGGGAGATCCTGATGAGGACGAGTGGGAGCAAGGTGGACATTGGGCTGTAGGCTATGAGAGAGCTGGCCAGACTCACCAGTCGCAGTGAAGAGGGAGGCCGGGTGGGAGAGCTCCTGCCCAGGGGGCAGGGCCCCGTAGGGCCCTGGAAGGCAGGGCAAGAGGTCGTTCCGAAAGTCAAGCTTGTGGGAGTCACCCTGCATGGGACATAGGGAGAGGGGCAGTGAGGAGCTAGGTCTGGTCTCCATTTTTTTTCCTTTTTATCCTATTTTTAGACTGATTGTCCCTGACTCTCACTCTTACCCCTAGTTTTCCTCCAAGGGCTAGCTAGTACCAGAAGGAGACTTGGGTACTTTCTACCACTTCTTTTAGCATGTTCTCTAACCACACCAATAACTGGGCAGAGAACCCAGGTGCTACAAAACCACTCAGCAGTGATGGGGACAGGAGGAAAGGCTTCTTGTTAAAATTGTTCTGAGCTTGGTTGAAGGTCACTACCCAGAGTTCAGACAAACCCCGACTCTCAGACCCACTCTCCCTAGCCCTCCATCCCCAGTACCTTCATCTTCTCCTGGTGTCTCAGGATCATGTAAGCCACACGCACGTGCATGGCACACCACTTTCCTGGTTTCTGCCGCCCCAGGATGACCAAAGGGAAAGGGAAGGAAAAATGTTCACTCATCACCCATCCCAGGCCTGGCCCTGGACCGAGCCTTGCCACACAGCATCCTCAACATCATCCCTACAACTGAGGGATGACCAGTTTCATCTTAAAGCCTAGGAAACTGAGGCTCAGAGAGATCAACTGCTTTGCCCAAGGTCCCATGGCCAGTTCTATCGAAGCCCAGGTTGTGACTTCAAAGCCCTGTCCTTTCTATTGTTTTACTTCTGGCTGCCTTCACATCTTCAACTTCATTTTTCCCAAGCAGGACCCCACCCCCCTCAGCCAAACACCCTGAAACCAGCCCCCAGCCTCATGCAGCCTGAGATCCTCACCAAACTCACCCTCAAAGGTGGCCGGAAATGATCAGGGATCTGGGGACGGTAAAGGAGAGATTGGAGGCGATTCAGACCTCTTCACTGACCTGAGTGTCCCATCTCTACAGCAGCACCCTTCCCACAATCTCCCTGAGACTACGGCTCCCTCAGACCATTCTCAGCAGTGTCACAACTCCCTCCCATTTCTTCTCCCACTCCAGGCATTGCTCCTTCCACATCAGGTTTCTGAGCCAGATCCTAGGAAAGTACCCAGTTGGGATGGCTAGGTAGGACAGGTTTCTCTACCGGAGAGCAGTCTGTCTTCTAACAGCTTCATGCATGGGATGCTTAGGGGAGGGAACCTTTTGAGGAAGTCAGAAAACTTAGTCTATCCTTCAGGAAACATGTTCCATACTTTTTTCAGTGTTCTCAGAGCCCTGGGATCTGAGACATGTGGGGAGTAGGGGAAGGACTCTGGTCACCTACTTTATTTATTTATTTATTTATTTATTTATTTATTTATTTATTTATCTTTTTTTTTTTTTCTGGTCACTTTATAAGTTTATCTTTTCATTGTTTCCTGGTATGATGCCACTTGGAGGGGGGGATCCTGTGACTTACATTTGAAAACCACTACAAAAACCACTGTCTTGCTAGAGATGTAACTCGGTGGTAGAATGCATGTATGAAGCCCTCAGTTTGATCTCCAGTATTACCAAACAAAACCCAAACACAAAACTACTGCCCCATTCATTACTGTATTCTTGGGACAATGTCCTTAAGCTTTTATTCCTCATGCCTGAGAAGATGGTTATCGAAAAGTTCTCTCCTTAGACTCCTGAGGGTGGACTGCAGGGAAGAGCCAGGAACTCACCCTCCTCTAGTCAACTCTGCTCTCCCCTCAATATACCTTCCAACTCCCCCAGGGCCTGACCTGCCCCCTCACCTGTGTCCCCTTCTGGGGGAGCCCGCTCAGCACTGGCCCCAGTCGTGGCGGCAGCTCAGGGTTCGTGTTCTGGGAAAGGGGAGTGTAGGGGTCAGACAGGAGAGCCGGTGCCACGTTAAAGGGGTCTAAAAACTAAGCTGGGTGATGGGACAGGAGAGGGAGCGTGGCTTTGCAAAAACTTGGGTCCAGAAGGAAGGGCAGGAGGCTAGACACAGTTTTGGGGATGGGAGGAAGGTATATGGGTCCAGGATGTCTGTAAGGGATGGGAAGTAGTAGTTTCTGGGTCAGGAGCTCACCTTGGGCTGGAAGGCCCCCTGCAGGGAGCCAAAGGAGACAGCTGGCGGGAGACCCGGAGGGAGCCCGGGCACAGCGGGAGGGAAGGCCATGTACGGCTGTGGAGAGAAGGGCACTAGTCCAAGCAGGGAATGGAGGTGCAGCACAGGTCTGGTCTACCCATCTTTGGAATCCACCCTAATACCCCCAAAGAGCTTTCCCAAGCGCAGGGCTCTTGCTTTTGGAGTTGAAGACTGAACTCCACTGATACATACATTCCCACACATCACACACCCTCACACACACTCACATTATGTCGGAAAAGGCCTTCCATCTTTCCTGGGTATTTCTCAAACTAGGGAAGAGAAGGGAAGAGTAAGCTGCCAGCCAGGGACCCGGGATCTTCCTTCCCCTGCAGGAGACACCCTCCCTTAGGCCTCTGAGCCTCATCAGTAGCCCAAGGAGGAGCTCACCATATGGCCGTGGGGAGGCAGCAGGCCCGGGGGATAGGGGGTGAAGTGCTGGTGGGTGTGCTGGTGGGTGTGCTGGTGTTGGTGGTTGTGCTGGTGGAACTGGAAGGCCAGGGGCCGGGCCGAGCCCCCTGCCCCCACCACCTCAGGGCCACCCTGGGCATTCAGGTAGCGAGAGTTCAGGTCCTGGCCGATCAGGTCCTGCTCTGTGGGAGGGGAGGGGAAGAAGGCTTTAATATCTGGCGCCACCAAGTCAACCTCCTTGGGCCCAGGTGACTGGCCTTCCCTTTAGCCTTGAGCCACTCCCTCCAAAGGCCCTTGGTCCCTGCCAAAGCCAACTGAGCCCGTGCTTGGGGCCATGGCCCCCC
>CABHPP010124879.1:4448-18109 GCA_902168425.1 Peromyscus attwateri | reverse complement strand
TTATTATTATTATTATTATTATTATTATTATTATTATTATTATTATTTGACAGGCTAACTTGGCCTCAAACTCATAGAGATCTGCCTGCCTTCCTAGCACTGGGATTAAATCTGTGTGCTACCACCACACAGCTTAAACTCTTTTATTGATGAGGACACAAACCTCAAGAGGGTGTAGGGGTCTTTTTTCCCTCTGGGCCTTGCAGTCACCAGGTCAAAGGGTAAAGAGACAGAAGGATCCACAGAAAGCTTTAGTGGCCCATGAACATGAACGGAGTCAGCCCTCTGAGACAGATTTCAATGAATCAGCTCAATTTTCTTGCAGATTATAAGGAGTACATAGGATTGGGGAGCCCAGGGACAACCCTAATTTGCATTAAGTGGCTCACTTCTATCACAAGGCTTATTATGTGGTATCAGGGTCCTGTATCAGAGAGTCACTAGCACAGGTATTCCCAGCAGAGATCTGTGCCAAAGGTCAAGCTAAAGATGAATCAGGCATCTGGTTTTAGAAACAGCTTTTAGATAAGGTCAGTCATCTAGGCCCAGGGACATTCTCCAGATAAGGGCAGGTAAAGAACAGGGAGCTTTGCTGGAGGGAGGGAGCTCCATTTTTTCCAGCTTATTGAGTTAAGCTGCTAAGTTATGGGAAGGCTGCAACCTCTGACCAGCCAGCAATGTCTTCCAACAAGTGGGGACCTTAATTACCACTTCATCAGTTATACTGTAGGAAAATGAGGAAGAGTAAAAATGGGTCTGTCTCTCTCTGTCTCCATCTCTGTCTCTGTCTGTCTGACTCTCTATCCCCTCCCTCCCATAAGCACACATGTACATACAATGTTTTTTTTATTTTACAATGACATATTCTTTGTTGGACACTCATATATCATAATGTTTAAGTATATGTTTTCAATTAAAATATCAGTTTCACTTCCTTCCCTTTCGTCTCTCTGACACCTTCCATGTCTCCCAACAACTCCTCAATAGAATACCTACTTTTTTCGCAATTGATATATTTCAGAAGCTTTGGTGATAGCTTAGTTATTTAAAACTACTACTTCATTTTATAAAGCAAAGTGGTTCTTTTATCACCAGTCTTAAATCCCATTAATTCATTTGTTTCCTCCCAGACATCAAACATTTGTAGGTGATCAGTAATTTATTTTCTTACAAATAGGTTTAAACTCTATATATTCATATCCCCTCATGACAAACTCCAATCTCATTTGTTAGTCCTTTGTCAGCTAACCTTGTACCTTGGCTATCTGTGGTATGAGGCCAGCTTTTACTAGATTACAGAGAAAAAGATTTTATAAGCTCTTTAATCAGTATGTAAAACTGTTCATTATCTGTGATGAAATATATGAAACAGATAATATATATGTAGAGAGAGATTATAATTACATGATTTTCTCCTTCCCTATCCTCCCTCCAAATCCTCCTATATATTTCTTGTCCCCTTTTGAATTCATGGACTCTTTCTTTAACTGTCATTGTGTGTGTGTGTGTGTGTGTGTGTGTGTGTGTGTGTGTGTGTGTATACAACCTGTTCAGTTTTCATAATATTACTTTTATGCATGTTCTTAGGGCTGATTAATTGGTATTGGATAACTAAATGGTGTGCTCTTCTCTGGGGAAGACTCTTTCTCACTCTCAGCATTCTTTACTTGGCTGCAGTTCTTTGTTTAGGGTTGAGGCCTCATTGTCTCTTTGCCTTCCATGCTAGCCTCTAATGATGTCCTCCATGTTGCTTTCATAATTAGGAAGCTGCATTGGTAAGACGTCATGGTGTAGCTTCTGACAATATGAGGAGACACAATCTCACCTCAAACTTCTTAATCATCTGATTCTTACAATATTTCCCCCCCCCCCCCCTTTTCCCCTCCCCCTACCTTTGGTACAGGTTTTTTTTTTTTTTTTTTTTTTTTTGTAGATTTATCCATTGGCACTACTGTTCTACAACTCTGTGCCTTCAATGATTGTAGTTTTGTGGAATCATCTCCATCTCTTGCATAGGGAAATTTCTTAAGGAAGGTATTGTCCTTTAATGTTTTTGTCTTTTAATAAAATAAAGACAAAAATATTATATCCCTAATCTACCAGAGTCTCTGAACTGCTTTTGTCCCTGGACTACTCTGCGGGAAAAATTCTATCTGACTTGACAGCTTTTTTGACATGAAAATATTACAGATTGCTTTGAAGAAATAACAATAAAATCTCTAAATTTTGGGATAGTTGTATTTTTAGGTTTTGAAGAATATTCATAAAAGTTTCAAACAGCTGTACTGATTTGCATTTGTGAAAAAAGTTTGCAACTTCTCTGTATCTTGCCAACACTTACTATCTTGGGTTTATTTGATAATTATACAGATAATTATCTTCCCAAAGACATGTGGGTTATTGATAGACTCCTATATGTAAATAAGAACTGCTACTTCATTATATGAAGGGTGTAGAGACAGCATCATGGTATTTTTTAAAAGCAATAGTAAATATACACAGCAATTTTAGTATTGTAGAAATATTAAATTTTACGATGTATATGTATATATACATAAAATAAAAATAATGTATTTAAAATTTCCCCTCTTCAACAATGCTCTCTGAACCTGTATGGGATGGTGTGATAGAGATGTCCACCTCTAAACTATCACATATTCTCTCCAAAGCTATTAGAATTTTAATAAGCATTTTCACCACCAGACTATTTTAGTACATTATATCGTTTCATTTTTTTGAGAATTACATCGCAAATTGTTTTGGTGAAGTAAAAACAAACAGTGAAAATATGTAGAATTAATGCTCATCAATCACAAAAACAGCTTTTTAATTGGACTTTGGGCCTATTCAATAGGAGGGAATTCAACCCTAGTCAACTACCTTTGGCTGATGAGGCCATGGACCCTCAAAAAGAACCTACAACAGCAACTTTCCTAAACTAGTATAATTTCTAGCTACATTTCAATTTCTTACTGTGATACCCACTCATAAATTTCACCCTTCATCAAGACAGAAAAATCAACAATTTTTCAAAATATCAAAGACAACTGACCATGAGGTACAAAACACAAATTTATATATCTACAACACAACACCTACATCAGAGGCTCAGGCAACATCATAGAAAAGTGGGGCATGATTTTAAGAGCCAGAGGGCTGGGACATGCTATGTGAAATTGTATCTTCTATGCAGGACAGAGAAGTTGCACCCATGAATTTACAATATGGTTTCCTTTTTTTTGGTTTTCTGAGACGGGGTTTCTCTGTGTAGCTTTGCGCCTTTCCTGGAGCTCACTTGGTAGCCCAGGCTGGCCTCGAACTCACAGAGATCCACCTGCCTCTGCCTCCCGAGTGCTGGGATTAAAGGCGTGTGCCACCAACGCCCGGCTATGAATTTGAGTGGAAGCACAGAGATACAGGAGGAGCTGAAGGAGAGAGAGGGAGTGGAAAAAATGGTGCAAATACAGTATGCATTTGAAATAAAAAGATATTCTATATAAAAATGTGATTTAGAAAATATTTAGAGACATTTCTGGGTAGTAGAATTGGCCATTACATTCATGCAGGGACATGAGCACAGGCCACGGAGGGCTTTCCTGTAGTACTGCAGCACCTCACCACCCAGGAGCAGAAATTTACTCTCCACTTTAAATTCAAAGACAGAAAGGAACATTTGCTACGAGATTAGTGTCATCGAATGTAACATATTTCATATAAAGGAAATTAAGGCACAAACTATTTCTTTAAATACCATCATGAAGTATAAACCTTTCAATTATATTCCTCAAGTATATATTGATATCTACATCATACTATACATAAAATTTATATTAACTTCAAAATTACATAATAAATAATAAGACTGAGAATACACAAAATAGAATCATAAAGGCAATATCATGAAGACATTAATTATATATGCATACCCCTAAGCTACTCTTTATGGACATATTTTTATTAAGAGACAATACTTTCAGGTTTCATATGGGAGAAGAGAGTAAGGAAACTGATGAATGACAAGAAATGGGAAAAGGAAAAGAAAAAGTGGGAATAGCTGTAAAATTCTGGGTGGTTTTGTAGTTTAAGTTTGTTACATTCTGAGTTTAAAGTAATAAAGAAGTCATGAGGCATCCAAAGTTTTCCATCAAATGACCTAAATCCCAAAATCCATCTCCCATTTATTTTATTATTTATTAATAAACTGATTAAATCCATTTATTAATAATTAATTAATTAATTAATTACTTTTTAGTAGACCATGCTTCCAGAGGAAGAATCATGTGGAGAAATTCATGGAGTTGCAGACATAATACACATATTTATAGCTCAGCCTTACTTATGTGTAGTAGAATATTATTTCAAGGTGTGTTACTTTTTTGTGCTCTGGAATGTTTGTTTAATGATGCAAAGCTGTGTTTGATTAAATAAAATTCACCTGTGTTCAGGAGGCTGAGTTGGCAGCTGGCTGACAGGAAGTAGTAGGGAGGAGCCAGGTGAGAAAGAGAAGCAGGGGGATGCTTTGGAGGACAGGAGCAAGGAGAGGAGTTGATCTACTTGTTATTCAGCCTCTGGAGAGCAGAAATCCACCTTAACCTTTGAATCCTGAGTTCTGTAGAGGGAGAGAGGGTTAGTTAAGTTCCCTTGGTAGCTTAGCAAGAGTCAGAGCCAGAGAGAACAGATTTCCCTCTGGCTACGGCCCTTGTGGCCTGGCTGCTGCTGGTAGCAGCTAAGTCGAAGTGCAGATTCAGACAGCTATGGCTTAAAAGGCAGCAACCATTTTAAAAAAAGGACAACAATTGGTGCCCCACATTGAGCACCAAATTGTTATTTGGTCTTTGGTCTTTGGGGGGGTGGGATAGACTCCACCCAGCTCCCAAATAAATCACTTACGGAGGCTTATTCTTACTTATGAATGTCTGGCCTTAGCTTAGCTTAGTTTCTAGCCAGATTTCCTTAACTTTAAATCTACCCATCTACCTTTAGCCTCTGGGCTTTTCCTGTTCTCTTACTTCCATAAATCTTCCTCTTACTCTGTGGCTGGCTGTGTAGCTGGGTGGCTGGTCCCTGGTGTCCTACTCGATCTCTGACTGCTAGATCTTTGGTCTCTCCTCCCAGTTTTCTCCTTCTATATATACTCTCTGCCTGCCAGTCCTGTCTATCCTTTCTCCTGCCTTGCTGTTGGCCAGTTCTTCATTAGACCATCTGGTGTTTTACACAGGCATAGTAACACAGCTTCACAGAGTTAAACAAATACAACAAACAAAAGTAACACATTTTAAAATATTCTGCTATACTTATGTTTATTTTCCTTTTTCTCTTCCACCAAATACTTCTAATGAGGCTGGGAAATGATTCAGTCAGATGACAATGTGGTTCCCATCATTATGCTTAAAATTAATGAGTAAGTAATTTTATGTATGTTGTATAAATTTTTTTGTTTCCTTTGGCATATTTTTTAATTTATTTTATTTTATTTTACAATATAATTCAACTTTACATATCAGCCATAGATTCCCCCATTCTCCCCCCTCCTGCCCCCCTCCCCACCCCCCCCCCCTCCCACCCCCCCCACCCCACCCCCATCCACCCCCCATTTCCATCTCCTCCAGGGCAAAGACTCCCCAGAGGATTGAGATCAACCTGGTGTTGTATATATTTTTATGCATGATGTGGTGATCTTCACAAGCAAACACTATGTGTCCCACCTGCTCTCTTAATTCTAATCCCTTTACACACACACACACACACATACACACACACACACACACACACACACACACACACACACAACTAAATAGTCCACTGTTGTAACTCCCCACATATTTGCTTGTCCAAAATCCATTTCAGTTCTTCCATCACATTCTGCAATCTTATTCTCCCAACTTCTCTCTCATTTTAAAATAGTATTACAAATTTAGTTATTTGATTCTTGCAAATACATGATTTTTCCCATGTAAGATCTGGAAAGGCTATTATTAAAATGTATAGTAATAATTATGATATGTTGAACAACTGTTTAGCTCATACTAGATATGCTCATAGTAAATATTTTGTAATTATCTATTGTTAAAAGAAAAATAAAATCCATTTTTGAGCCATGAACTTTAATTCTTTACAATGTCAGGACAACACCTGATGTTTCTCCAAGCAATACTAGCTACAACAACATCTGACAAGATTTGAGAAAGGATAGTTCCATTTGATTATTTTGATAGCTACTGATTCTTATGCTCCAACTTTCCCCAAAAAACTTAGATTCCAATGTACTTCAATATTTGTTAAAGAAAATAGATTTTGAAAAACCACTTCCTAGCATGTGTTAGCTGTTGTTATTTAATTTTTCACTCTATTGTGTATGTTCATAAGAAAAAAGTCAAGTATGTGGTGGTGGAGACATGGCTTGGTGCTTTAGAACTCTGGCTGTTCTTGCACAGGACCTGAGTTTGATTCCTGGCATCCACGTTGCTCCAAACCATCAATTGTAGTTCCAGGGGATCTGATGCTGTCTTGTGGCCTCAGTGGGTACCACATACACAAGTGTTACATAGTCATGCAGAGAGGCAAAACACTCATACTCATAAAATAAGTGTTAAAAGCTTCAAGTGAATCATCCATAATCCTCAGTTTCTAACCTTAGAAACAGATTTGTATGGAAATGTGTCAGGCTATAAACATTTGCCCTTTTCATTAAAATATGATGATGCTTTTAAATTAGAGCCTGCGTTTTCCCCTGTATTTTAACCTTCAATTCTAACATCTTCCTATTCACAGTTTTGACAAATCCTAATTCTCAATATGTTTAGACATGGATTCATAGATAGTGAAAAATTAGTCTTTAATCACAAAGCAATACACTGTATTTAAATTTAAATATTATTTAAAATATTGATTTATGAGAGAGAGAGAGAGAGAGAGAGAGAGAGAGAGAGAGAGAGAGAGAACCAGGAGCCCATAGAAATGTGTTTCAGATCCCCTGGAACTGTAGTTACAGATACTTGTGAGTCACCACGTAGATGTTAGGAACTGAACCCCAGGTCCTCTGCAAGAGCAGGAATCATTATTAACCACTGGACAATCTTTCAACCCTTTGAATCTATTATTTTTGATTTGTGACAATTTGATCATGATACATATCAAATTATAGTTTATTTATATTTACCTGGTTACAATATTTTGATTTTTAAATGAAAGGAACTTTACTTCTTCAAGGGTCTGAGTGTGAAATTACAGTAGCTTTTATATTGTGTATTGAATAATTTGGGATACATAAGTCACCTTTATCAGAAACATTTATCATGTATTTGTATTAAGATAACATTAAATCCTCTTTTCTGGGAAATTTTAGTTATACGAACAATGTTAAGTACAAAAAATGCTTCTGTGTAGTGTAATGACAGATGCAACCCTCCTCCCTGCCAATAGTCCTACAGCCATAAACTAATCTTTTCTTATCACCTTCCTCCTCTCCCCTTTGCAACTATAGACAACACTACCCTGTTCTCTACTCGTGAATTTATATTATTTGTAAAAATACACATTTATTTAATTCATACATAAAAATACAGATATTTGAATCAGTAATCACATTATTCTCAAAAAGCACACTTGAATTTTCTGTTCTTATGTTCTAAAAGTAGGTAGCTACTGAACAACCATTCCCTCAACCCTCGTAACACTAGCATCCCCACCTTCGACCATGGTGGTTCTCTGACTTTCGATACAGCTAATGTTTTGTGTTTCATATGAAAATGAGCTCCAGTATTTCTCTTTCTATCCTTATTTACTTCACTTCATGTCATAAACTCTATGGGCGCCCATTTTGCTTCAAAGTTCAGGATTCTATTATTCCATGGGTGACTGCCAATCTTGTGTGTGTAAATATATTTTCTCCATCCATTCATTGTCAGTGGAGATCACAGATGATTCCATATCCTAGATACTATAAATAGTGAATCATGCTCTGAGAAGTATGAACAGATACAGTTATAATTCCTAATATAAATATCTGTTATAACAAAAAACTCAAATGATGTTACATATAATTATTCAGGGAGAACTGGCATGCTAACAGTAATATTTAAAGAGTAATAGATTATTGCTAATGGTCTCAATTTCATTTTTCAATGGAATTGCAATTTATTATTTTTACTTATTTTAGGTGGTTTTTAAACTTAAATTTGTAATATAAATCTATTTTCTATTTGAAATATGTAAAATATTTGATCATTGATTGAAAGTCTATAAGTATAAAATGCCCTCAAACAGTATTATCCTAGTTGCTTTCTGATTTCTCCAAATTAATTTCAAATTTAAATTGACATAAAATAAATTTTCTAAATATGATATCAATAAGAATGCAGGGTCTTATGAGGGCTACACCATTTTATTTGTCCTTATTAACAAATTTATCCTTTTTCTGTATCTTTGCAAATTCATTTAGAACAAAAATTAAAAGCTTGTCTATAATAATCCAATAATATATGACAAGGTAGAAGTTTGTAAGCAAGGTAAAAATATCCTTGTAGATAAAGTATCAAAGGGATCAAGTAATTTTACATAATTATGACTGTATTGTACCTGGTCTGGCTAATGAAACCTGACAAAATATAGCTTTATAAATCGGATGTTGCTCAAAGAATGCTTGATTTTTCTTTTATTCAGAATTTCATACATGCTCAGCATTTTACAAATAAGAATTTAACTTTAGAATATTTGAAAATTTAGGTATAAAATGCTTCAATGTTTTCAGTGTTCCCACTTCAATGTTACTATTAACAGTTTATGAAGTGTAAAACCTTTCCTGTTCATAGGTTAGTACTACTGTCCTTGAATAAGAGTTTAGACAAAACCAATTTTTAAGCATGCTACATCCACTAAGTGAAATACATCTGCAGAGATTAGAGGCCCTAAACATCTCAAGGATGTAAAAGGATAAAATACTACAAATAACAATGAGAGATGTTCTCATTTCTTTTCTTTAATTTCATACCTTATGAGAGGAAATATACCATATGATGAATATCTGAATTATGATTTATACTTAATGTGAAATTCTTGTTCAAAGAGTTGCAGAGGATTGTCTCATTTTACAATTATTTGGAGGCTTATCATATAGGTCATTTTGACAAAAATTTAAATAATCTTGTCATTATGATCATAATAAAAGGAAGGTGACTCCTATCCCTCTCTCCTCCATGATATTAGTGCTATGCTAAGGAAAGTAGCAAACTTCCAGATTCCTCATTCCAGGACCTAGGCTCACAGTGCTACTTTTTTATTCTTTCCATCATGTCTTGCTTCCCCTTTTTTGTCCTCTCTTTTCTCATTCCTTCCTTCTGATATTTCTGTTTTTAAATCACCAACAGTCCAAAATAAATAAATAATAAATACAAGAAAGGAAGAAATGAAGAAAGAAATAAAACTCCTTGAGAAGAGTGTACAGAGACACCTCATGTACATTATTGCTATGCATGCATATGCTATGCACCATATTATTAAGATCCTTCACCGGTTTTGGAATGTCAATACCAACTAAAATCCATATGAACACTAGAATTTATTCATGGTGTTACATAACATGTGACTGTCTTAGTGAAAGTTACTATTGCTGTGATGAAACAGAAGCCATTGAAGGGTGCTGTTTACTGGATCCATTTTCATAGATTCCCTATTCAGATTCTTATGGAATTCGGGACCACCAGCCCAGGGATGTGTCCTTGGCTGGAGCTCTTTGCCATTTATCACTAATTAAGAAAATGCTCTACAGACTTGCCAGGAGCTCGTTATTTTGGAGGCATTATCTCAATCAAACTTGCCTCTCTTTAGATAACTGTAACTGTCAGGTTGACACAAAACGATCTGTTTGGGTGGGAGCTCCACCTCAACCCCTGGCACCCTGGCACCCTAGCAATCCCTATACCCAAAGAGTCTGGAATATTCTGGTAGAAGATCCACCTCAACTTCCCTCCCCCATCTCTTTCCCCATACCTGCCACTTCAAAGCCCACCAAACACAGCTTGTTCTAGTGAAAGATCTACTTCAACTCCTCTCCCCCATCTCTTTCCCCAAATCCACCCTTTCAAAGCCCACCAAACACAGCTCCTCCCTCACAGAAGCTCAAGACCACTCCCACAGGGTATATAAGCTGCATCCCAGAAAACAGACATGTGGTTCTTCCAGTCTCTCATCCAGGTCTCCTCTCTGAGAGGCCTGGGAATCACTAGGGAACAGTTTACTCATTAAACCTGGACTTTGCCAGTTCGGTCTGATTCAGTTTAATTTGGATTGCTGCATCGGTGGAGAGGCCTTCAGGGTGCAAAGACATTACTATCCAGCACAGTAACTTAGGAAAAACAGTGACCATTGCCTATCATTACAATGCATGCAGTGTCATTTCTCAGGCTTGGAAATCCTCTCTTCTCCATTTACTCATTGCGGTTCTTGCCCAACTTTTAGCAGCTAGAGGTTTTACTATTTCCATAGTTTTGCTTTATCCTGGAAGCTATGTATCTGGAAGCATACTGTTTATGGGGTTTTCTGAGTGGCTTCTTTCATTTGTCATGTGCACTTAAAGGCCACCCATTTATTTTCAAGACATAATAGTCAATTTCCTTTTGGGGGGGAATAGTATCACAGTATCAGGTTGTATCACAGTTTGTTTATCCACTCACCTAATGAAAGACTTGCTTTCTGATTTTTGCTTGTTGTAAAGAAATCAACAAACCTCAACTTGTAGAGATTTGTGTAATCATAAGGCTTTGCATAAATACCTAAGAGCAGCCACCACAAATTCACCAGAACTGTAAGGCCAGACCAATACCTGGACCTAGACCTAGACTGAGACTCACTCTGGCACTCTAGGATTTTCTCATCTTTTGCCTTTGATTTTTGTTACTTGATTTCTGAATGCAGGGGGTGCTCTTAGACTACCAGTCCCCTCAGCCCCCTCAACCTCTCAGCTGCTACCCCACAGTCTTCAGTCCCCTTCCTCTCCTTCCAATCTAGAATTCTGTACTTCTACCTCCCCCCTACCCAACTCCAACCCCCTCCTCACCCACGTCTTCAGGATCCTGTCTCCTACTCCCTCCTTCCGTCCTGCTGTCTGCCTTCCTCATCCTTGCTCCCTTTCTCACATGTATTCCTCCCACACATCTACCCATACGATTCTCTTGAGAGAGGTCACAGGACATGATGGGCCAAACTAAATACATGGCCATTTCCCCCTTCAGATGTGAATCAAATAGAAGAAAGATTAGACTTCTTTTCAGAAAAACCTCATCCATTTTAGATTTTTATTTTTATTTATTTATTAGTTATTTTTTTGCCTAACCAAATTTATCATCTGGCTCTAATGGTACCACTTAACCTCACATGATGTATCCTATATTTCAGCTTCCACTCTCACTTCAGGTGAAAAAGAAAAACACATCTGGAGTTTTGATCCATCTACATAGACTATTTTCATATACTAAATAACTACAGTTATCTGCTGCTGTAGAAGTGGAATTACCAGCAATGGATGCCCATTGGAATTACCTGGGAAGGACCCTGCTTGGCTGAACCTGATGATCACATGTCTTTCAAAAAGGGTATGCAAAAAAAAATTACCACACCACAGTCAATTATGGTAAGGTCATAGATACTATCAAGATTGGTGAAAACAGGCTCTTGTTCTTGGCCTGCCTCATTGAGGCTGTAAGTAAGTATACTGAACTGATATTTAACAGAGATGATAAGGCAGGGAAAAAAGAGACAGGGAGCTTGTAAAAGCAGAGAGATCAGAGTCCATTTCCAGCTCCTTGCTTCAGTTCTTAACAGTACACACTGTTGAGCCTGGAGACACAGTCTCACCAAGCTCTGCTTCAAAAGCAACCACATAGGACACTGTGCATTTCAGTAACTGTCCTATAAATGTTTTTCATAAACTCAACCACTAATTATAGAAATATAATATTTTTAAAAATTATTTCTTTGTGTATGTGTGTATATTATGTGTGCACACTCGTCTGCATCTGTACAGAAGCTAGAAGAAAACATTGGGAACCCCGCTCTTTCGCTCTCTGAGATGGGCTCTCTCTTTCCTTCACTTTCAGACTTGGAATTAGAGACACAGCAGCCACACCTGGATTTTATCTGTTGGAGGAATTAATTCAGGGGCTCCTCCTTGAACATCAAGTGCTCTTATCCACCATCTCACCAGATAATCCCATACATTTGTGTTCTGTCTAGATGCTTTTGTCTACATGTCTACATTCTCAATGGCATACATGTTAATTTCTTCCCTGTGTACTTTGAACTAGATAGCAAATTGTTGTATGTTAAATAACTAATATGATAACCATAGTATATAAATTACTTTTATTCATTCAGATACTATTAACCAAATTCTCATTCAGCTCTAAAATGGATTTGTTACCTTTTCAAAGAAATAATCCTTGCCTGGTTATAGAAGATAGTCAGTTCAATCTCTGTATCTCTCATTACTAGCAGTCTTCACTAGGGTCACTGCAAAGATTCCAGGGAGTTTACACTACACCTCCTAATGCCCCTTAATTCCATTAATCTCTCCCAGTACTCTCTTCCTCCATCCCTCCTCTGCTTTATCTGATTCCTCCTGTTCCCATCCCCACCTGCCCACAGTGCACTTGAAAATCTTATTCTATTTCCCCTTCCCAAGGAGATCCATGCATTCCCCTTTGAACCCTTCTTGTTGCTTAGGCCCTATGGGTCTATGGATTGTAGCTTGACTATTCTTTCCAACTTGAGGACGATGCCATGAGAGGAAGACCATGCCTGTCACTGCCAGGATGCCCAGGAGCCAGAGACTAAACAACCCAGAGACCCAGGATAGAAGAAAACACGATTGTGGGGAAAAAATCAATGAAATTATTCCTAATGATATTCTGCAATACTCATAGATTGGTACCTAACCCAGTTGCCACCAGAGAGGTTTCATCCAGGTACTGTCGGGAGCAGATGCAGAGACCCATAGTAAAACACTAGGAAGATCCAGGGGAACCCAGCAGAAAGCAGGAGGGGAAGGGGAAGCCATAGGGATTGAGGACACCATGAGAACACAGCCCATATAACCAACCAAACAGGGCTTTTAGGGCATCAAAGAGACTGAAGCCATAGTTATGGACCCTGTCTGCGCCTGAGATAGATCATCTGCATATACTTTAGGGTGTGTAGCTGGGTGTTCTTATGGGACTCCTAACCGTGGAAGTGGGGGCTGCCTCTGACAATTTTGTCTGTTCTTGGGACACTTTTCCCCCAACTGGGTCATTTCATCCAGCCTTGATATGAGAATTTGAGCCTGGTCTTATTGTATATTGTTATGATTTATTCAGTTGATATCCCTGGGAGGCCTGCTTTTTTTTTTGGGGGGGGAAAGAAAATGGAGGAAGAAAGAGGTGAGTTTGGGGAAAGGCCTGGGAAAAGTGGAGGAAGGGGAAAGTATTGTTGCAATGTAATATATGAGAGAAAAAAATAAAAGAAAAAAATAAAAATTCAATTTGAAAGAAAAGAAATAATCTTTGACAATAAAATATGTCCAGATTTACCAAAGAAATCAAATATAAGACTTTTTTCACTTAAATAACATATCAAATAACTCATTTTTTTTTCTTAGTAACACACTTACGTTAAATGTGGTGACCAAG